>JADBJO010003623.1:0-10000 GCA_016801955.1 Conus betulinus | reverse complement strand
TCATGATTTTATTATATTTACGTTGTGTCGTTTATGCGTATTTATATTCTTTCTGTCTTTTCTTTCTTATTTTTTAGCATTTCACCCTCATCCACACCCACACCCCGTTCCTTAGTTGCCTGAAGTTCTTTAGCAATCTTTCACGAAAAAGCCTATCAGTCACGGGTCACTCTCGGGCTCGCACTGTCGCACTCCCAGTACAACGTAGTCGACAGATAGACAACATCAGCATCAGGACGCCAGACGGCCACCCACCCGAAGATTCCCTGCACTGCCACTAAAAAATGATATTTGTTCATGCCAGACACTCCCGGGCAAGCTCTCTTATAGCACCCAGCTACTGAAACCAACGGACACGACGAAAATAAGGAGAAAAACGGAAAGAGAGGGAGGAGGAGGAGGAAAGAGGAGGAGGAGGAGGATGAGGATGATACAAATGGTATATATTCTATCCTGGCACGACAGGTAATTTACGGACTCGTTTCTCCTCGTGAGGTCAAATAAACGTCAGGCTGTCCGTTCCAGACACTGAGGCCTAATGGATCATCTTCTTTCCGATTTCTACCTCATCAGACACCGTTAGCGGACAGAGAAAGAGAGAGAGAGAGAGAGAGAGAGAGAGAGGAGAGAGAGAGAGAGAGAGAGAGAGCGAGAGAGGGAGAGAGGGAGAGAGAGAGAGAAAGAGACAGAGACAGAGACAGACAGACAGTTACACACACACACACAGACACACACACACACCACACACACACAAACACACACACGCACGCACGCACGCACGCACGCACGCACGCACGCACGCACGCACACACACACACACACACACACACACACACACAGAGTATTGGCACTGATATGCTTTATTGCCATTAGCCACCTATATATAAACCTTGTGCTTTCTCTGCCTGATAAAGACGAATTATAGGGAATATACTACTACCTTAAGTCACTGAGTGCGGAGAAGGAAAACAAAATGTGTATGTCATCATCATTTGCCTTTTTAAGTGATGGACATATCAAACTACTGTCAGAGAAGCTAAGTACATTATATCGGTGTACAGCTATTATGTGACACACCACATCCAAAGTTCGTCATTCAGTTCTCACTATGTCTATCAACATCAAGCAAAAGATGCATGTCACAATTTCTAGACGATTGAAACGTCCTGTGCCATGAAAAATCTTTCGCTTTCCGGAATATGCTCATGCCAACATTTTCCCATCAGTCATCAAGACAAGTCTTTAACAAATTAACACACCACGAACAGAGGCAAAAGGATTTCATTTTTCTTCCGCCTGTTCAGCTCTAGAAAGGCAAAGCCGTCGTGAAATATATTATCCCACCAACAGCAGTGTTTTTATCACATCAGTATGATCAAAGCAGCATTTTACTGGCTTTGAAATGTGCTCTGTCGTCATCTATTCGTGGTATCTGTAGATAATAAAGTAAAGCAGTTAACGGAATGAGTAAGAAACCATTCACTGTCTTGGGAATATAAATCATCCGGCGACTCGTGCGGACTACTCACTTCTTTCGAGCATAAATAAATCTTTTGAACGACAAAAAGCAGCAGATTCCAATCCACACACCTCAGCGTCATAGAGAGCAATAGTCTGCACCTGAATATGAAAAAAAAGCAAGCGGAAAACAAACTTTCAAGAATACTTCAAGCGAGTTAGGTGATACAATCGCGGCAAAAGGCTCATTTGTGCATATCCTTTTTAAGACTAACAACACCTTTATATGTGCTATAAAGCAAAGCCGAAAAAAGGAAAATAAACAGCAAGATGTTACGAAAAAAGTAAACAAAGTCATTTTCTCCTCGCTCAAAGCAACCTAAGTGACCACTTCACTCGTGTCGGAGAGAGAGAGAGAGAGAGAGAGAGAGAGAGAGAGAGAGAGAGAGAGAGAGAGAGAGAGAGAGAGACACACACACAACACACACACACACACACACACACACACACACACACACACACACACACACTGAAATCGATTTATTGTCAGATTAACCCGTGGTTTGAGAGAGAGAAAGACAGAGAAGACAGACACACACACACACACACACACACACACACACACACACACACAACACACACACACACACACACACACACACAAACATAGACCGACCGACCCAACCGACAGACAGAACAGACGGACAGACAGACATGCACAGACACAAACACACAGACAGAGACAGCCATACACAAACACAAGCGTCTGCCAGAACGCGTGAAGGGGGGAGAGAGAGTGAAGACCCCTGGCAGCTGGGTCATGACATCCAGAGGACAGGAAGAATGTGGGCCACACTGGCTGTGGGCCTCTTCCTCCCCGCACCCCCCCAGGCTCTCTCTCTCCTCTGTCACAAACAGAGCTCTCTGTCTCCCCCACACCCCCCAGGCTCTCTCTCTCTCCTCTGACACAAACAGAGCTCTCTGTCTCCCCACACACTCCAGGCTCTCTCTCCTCTGACACAAACAGAGCTCTCTGTCACCCCACACACTCCAGGCTCTCTCTCCTCTGACACAAACAGAGCTCTCTGTCTCCCCACACACTCCAGGCTCTCTCTCTCTCTCTCCTCTGACACAAACAGAGCTCTCTGTTCCTCACACACTCCAGGCTCTCTCTCCCTCTGACACAGAGAGAGCTTTCTGTCACCCCAAAACACCCCAGGCTCTCTCTCGTCTGGCGCAAAGAGAGCTCTTTGTCTCCCCACACACCCCGGGCTCTCTCTCCTCTCTGGCACCAAACAGAGCTCTCTGTCTCCCCACACACCCCGGTCTCTCTCCTCTGGCACAAAACAGAGCCTCACTATCTCCCAACACACTCCAGGCTCTCTCGCTCTCCTCTGGCACAAAACAGAGCTCTCACTTATCTCCCCCCACACTCAGGCTCTCTCGCTCTCCCTCTGGCACAAACAACAGAGCTCTTGTCTCCCCACACACTCGCTCTCTCTCTCTCTCTCTCTCTTCTTCTCTCTCTCTCTCTCTCTCTCTCTCTCTCTCTCTCTCTCTCCTCTGGCACACAACAGAGCTCTCTGTCTCCCCACACACTCCATGCTCTCCCTCTCCTCTGGCACAAACAGAGCTCTCTGTCTCCCCACACACCTAATCTCTCTCTCTCTCTCTCTCTCTCTCTCTCTCTCTCTCTCTCTCTCCTTGGCACACCACAGAGCTCTCTGTATACCCACACACTCATCTCTCTCTCTCCTCTGGCACAAACAGACTATCTCTGTTCTTCTTGGCAACACCCCAGATGTCCTCTCTCTCTCTCTCTCAGGCTCTCTCTCTCTCTCTCCTCTGGCACAAACAGACTATCTCTCCTCCTTGGCACAAAAACAGACGCTCTCTGTATCCCCACACCTCCAGGCTCTCTCTCTCTCTCCTCTGGAACAAACAGTTCATCTCCTCTCCTCTCTCTCTGTGCTCCTCTCTCTCTCTCTCTATCTGTGGCAGAAGAGAGAAAGGCTCCCCACAGATGGCCTTTCTCTCCCCTCCCAACACACTCTGGTCGGGCTCTCTCTCTCCTCCCTCTGGACAAACAGAGCTCCTCGTCTCCCAACACACCCCTGGCGCTCTCTCTATCCCTTGCGCACAAACAGAGCAGCCTCTCTGTCTCCACCACACATACCTGGCTCTCTTCTCTCCCCCTCGGCCACAAACAGAGCTCTCTGTGCTCCCCACAACACCACTGGTCTCTCTTCTCCCCTCTGGCACAAACAGAGCTCTCTGTCTCACCACACACCCCCTGGCTCTCTCTCCCTCCCCTCTGTGGCAACAAACAGAGCTTCTCTGCTCTTCCCCGGGGGAAAATAGGGCTGGGAGTGGAGGAGAAGAGCTCAGGCACATGGGCGGGACGAGTGACCGGGGAGACGAAAGGGGAAGGGGTGGGTAGGGAGGAGGGAGAGAGGAGAGGGAGGAGTGAGAGGAAGGAGAGGCGACCGGAGTGAGAGACCTCCGACGGAGCAGACGAGAGAAGGGGGAGGGAGAGCGAGATGAGGAGCGATGGACCGAAGAGCAGAGAGAGAGAGAGAGATCATGAACACCCAATGTGTCAAACCCTCCACCAAGAAGTGTGGTGCCCTTTTCCAGCGTCAGAGGAGTTTTGTGGTTTGTTGTGCCAAAACTAAGCAAAAAACTGGAAAAACCCCATTCTTTGGACAGAACACTTACGAGAAAACATGAAAGTATTTGGTCTCTACCGGACGAAGTCATGAATTTTGCTAAGAACATTCAAGGCAGCGTTCGCCAACAAATCCTGAATCACAACGACGTAAATTTAGTTCAACGGTGGACTGGAGCCAACAGGAACGAACCTACTTCCACCACTATGTGCGGAGTCGTGGCGTCGTGCTCTCACGACTAATATGGGATCCCTGCGTCCATTCAGCAACCGAGGCAGCTCCAAAAGATAAAACCTACGGCAATCCGATTTCCATGCGAACTCAGTGACTAAATGGACGACCTGTGCGCCAGGGCACATGGGTCGGTTTACACTAACTGGCAGATGATCCGTGGCCGCAGGTCACGAATCTAAATGGCCGAGCCATGGATCTCTTTGACTGGGGCGGATTGTCTGCGCTCTCCTGCGAGAGTTCTGGACGTTTGAAATCTGAATCATATGTCTTCTCATTGCTTTTGTCATTTTCAGCCAAAAAATATTGTCATCGACATTGGGAAAGTGCAGACAGCACGGTCTCGCCATCAGGTTTGCCAACACAAAACAGGAACAAACAAGCAGAACAAAAAAAAAGCACAAAAGACCCAGGAAATGCTCTGATCTACTGCAACCGCACTTCTCCATCAGCTGGGGTCATGATCGCGACGGAGATCAAGTTGTAAAAGATTTCGCTTGGTTAGGCAGTATCTGGAGACGTGAGACGAGGAACTGAAATGCTTCTGTTTATCCCCGGAACAGGGAAAAGCGAACAACCACTTTTCATTACCAGCTCTTCAAAGATCTGGCCGCCAGCTCTAGAAATTATCGATGACAAAAAGTTGCAGTTGTACAAAGTCAAACTGTTTCCACTCTAACAGACCGTTATACAGCCGCTGGGGGTGGCATATTACCAGCAGAATGATAATAGTGGCAGACAGATCGTAGGGCGGGCAATCACTTCCTTCTTCATCAGCAGAGTGACGAAGGGCTCCAGCCTTGCTATTGGCTTAGGACGACTGTTGAGGTTGTGCGGAAGTTCGGCGACCAAAGCGTCTGCTATTCGGTGACATTCGGCATTGGTCAAATTCTGTCAGCACGGTTCTGAGTAGGACTTAGCGGAACAGGACTGTCGCCACCAACACAAAGATGGCCCGACCCGGTAGCCATGAGAGGAGAAGAAAAAAAAGAACGACACACATCATGACTACGAAACGAAGGAAAACATTCGACAACCTACGAATGAACATTTCACCGACTCTGCTTGAGGGGAACCAGCTATTTCCTGAGTGCTCTTGACCCAAGCGGATACAGACTTCAACGAAAAACTGCCAGCTGGAAGTCCGGCTCGGAACAACTGATCTACGTACTGCAGAGCACAGATGTCCCTAAAAAGTAGTGCTATGAGGGCCGTGAAATCAGCATCACCTCCCCCCCCCCTCTCCTCCTCTATCTCTCTCTCTCTCTCTACCACCAGACTTATTGAAGGACTTCAGCTCGAAATAGGAAGAGGAACGAACCAGCCAAAACTCCAGGTCAACCACAATCAGCAAACACAATCTAATCAGGCAGGGCCACATCACCGCCAAGACGTCCCCTTCAACACATGTTACACCAAGTATCACTAGAACCAAACGGCGGAGACCGAAGGGACGGCCGAAGACGAACCGGCGCCAGGTTGGCGACAGAGACCTCCAAGAAGTGGGCAGAGGAGGGGGAGGCCATCAGGTGATGGGCTGACGGAAAGTGCTGACTGGTTTTGTTCGTCGGCGGTCACACGGCGTGGGAGCCTGGAAGATGTACACAGTGATTGTAACCGAACTTATTGGAACCAAACATCACATGGGGATACATCAACTCTTTGTTTCTTGCTGTTTGTAGAGTAGATTCAGGTCTAGATCGGAAAAGGATAAGGGGACCAACATTAACTAGCTGCCAGATTTGAATGTCCAGTCTTGATTATCGTTGGTTTTCAATGTCCAAGGTCACCAGTTATAGTCCAAGTTTTGGACACGCTTTTATGTCATACGCATCTCATGTGTCTGTTATGTATTTCTACAGATTAGCTAATTTTGTAGTGTACAGTTTGTGCTTTCAGTGATGTTAAGAAAGATGGGCCCCTCAAATGGCGGTTCTGCTGATGGGAAATATCGTTATGTTGGAGCGCAGTATTCAATCAATAGTGTGGTCGTCTGTTTTGCACCGACAGAAACAACTGAAAAAGAATTACAGACCACCACATGTCTGAAAACTTTGAGTGAACTGCGGAAAAGGAAGTGGTTAGGGGCAAGGGTGATGGGGGCATATCTATTGTTGCAAGCTTGCCTTTGTTTTTCAAGAAGGGGAGAGGAAAGGGGGACGGGGAGGCGCCATTGATCACGTCTTGATTAAAATGAACTTGGATGTCTTGCCGGTTCACTTATAGTCAAACGTTTGTACTGCTATGGAAGTAAAATGAGCTGAGTCACGTTGGGGAAAAGTTGATCGGTAAATGTTTACCATTTTACTGTCCACTATATCATAATTGTAAACACTAACGGGCCACGTGGGCGCAAACACTCAGGGCGGTTCCCTGCAGGAACTGAAGTCATTGTTTGGAAACAACCTGCGGGGTGGAGGTTCGCGTTCGAAAAAAATTCTCTCATCCACCCACAGTTAATGGACACTGATCAGTTTCAGGAGGTTAAAGGCGGTGGTGGGGAAAGGAGAGTTCCGCTTCATCATGAACGGGCTCTGACAGGATGAAAACACTGGCCCGTTCGCGACCCTAAGGCATATAGAACATTGGAACTTGAACTTTTAATCTTATTAATAGTGTAAAGATTGTAGGAATAGCATCCGTAAGAATAAAAAATCCCACCACCTCATTTGCTTGTTTCCTGTTGTGGTACTGTGTTGTGTCGAGTCGTGTCGTAGTTGGGTGTTGGTGTTGTTGTTGTGGTTGGTGTTTCGTGCGAAATACATCTTTCAAACAAAGATACGGGCCGTTCCAAGCCATGGCCGGCCGTTGATAAGCAAGCCTTGCAGAGGAATCGATAGTGACAAGCTCTTCACTCTCAGATATACATCAGTATCAGTGGTATCACTCCTTTCGATTCGTTTGTGAAGCTTCCAGTTAGTCATGTTGTCGATGGGGGAAATTGGATTTATTTTAGAATACTGAGAGAGAAAAAAAACAATGAACCATGTCTGACGACTAAACAAGTGCAGAGTCGAGATCACTACCCTCTTCTCAAAGCTTACCGGTTTTTGTTCCCAGGCAAGAATATGTTGTTAGAATACTAACACCGGTAAAAATTAGTCCAGAAGTAGTCATAAGCCAAAGTGGATAAACAGTATAATGCTTGTTTAAAAATCCGGGTTCATGCTTGGGTCTTGTGATTGTACATCCTATGGATTATTTTATCCACCCTTCAGTATGTCGAAGTTCATCTGGAAATTAGAAGAGAGCCGAAGTGCATTAAAGAGTCGGGAAATTGCCTGAATATGTGTTTTTCGTGAACTAGAGATTTCTGATGATTAGCTCACTGCAGTGTAACACAAAATACAAACATACACTCCGCTCGGGTGTAAGCTCGACCCACATACGCACTCGCGCGCGCGCGCGCGCACACACCACCACCACACACACACACACACACAACACACACACACACACACACACAAACACACCACACGCGCGCGCAGCCGCGCCCGCGCGCGGCGCGTGCGCACATACAAACAACACATCACAGCACAGCATACAACATGTACACGTTCCCACTCAGCAAGCACGCAAGACAGCGGAGAGAGAGGAGATGCGAGGAGAGATGAGAGAGGAGGAGAGGAGAGAGGAGCAGAGGAGGAGAGAGAGAGATTCGCTGTCTGTGTCGCAGGCCGGAGGTTGGGGAGATGAGGAGGGCAGGGGGGGATGATAGTCGGCGGCATGGGTGAAATGAAGAGGGGGGGGGTATGGATGGGAGTGAGGCAGAGAGAAGCGATCGGAGAGCCAAGGGGTTAAAATGGCAGGCAGCATGAACAGGTATGTCAGACAATGAAGGAGGATTGCTTCATTTTCCTACATTTTCTCCAGCAATGATTTGATATAAGAAAGAAAAAACAGGCCGGTGAAATGTTTTGCTCCTGTGTACCTTTGTGCTGTGTGGTTGTTTCTGTTGGTGGTGGTGGTGGTGGTGTGGTGATGCTGCTGCTGCTGCCTGCTGCTGCTGCTGTTGTTGTTTTACTATTGTTTAATTTCGGAACAAATAAAACATGTGTAGACTGTAATGCTGCATTGTGTGGGTGAATAGTGCTTGCTGTTTGGGTGTGTGTGTAGGAGGGGGGGGGTTGGAGTGGTGGGGGTTGGGGCGAAGGAAGAAAGTGATGGTTATGAGAACGAAGCGAGGGGTATGCATGTGTGTGTGAGTGTGTGTGTGTGTGTTGTGTGTTGCTGTGTGTGTCGTGCGTGCGAGTGCGTAGCGTGCTGGTCGTGATGTGACGGCGTGTGTGGTGTGTGCGATGTGTGTGTGTTGTGTGCGGTGGTGTGTGTGTGTGGTGTGTGTGTGTGTGTTCTTGTGTGTGTTAGTGTGTGTGTTTTTGTTTGTGTGCGCGTGCGCGTGTGTGTGGCGTGTGTATATGTGTGTGGTGTGTGTGTGTGTGTGTGTGTTGTGTGTGTGGTGTGTGTGTGGGTGTGTGTGGGTTTGTAGTGGGTGCGCGCGCGGCGCGCGCGCGGTGGGTGTGTGTGTGTGTGTGTGTGGAGTGTGTGGTGAGTGTGTGTGTGTGGTGTGTGTGTATGTAGTGTGTGGTGTGGATGTGTGGTTGTGTGTGTGTTTGTGTGTGTGCTGTGTGTGTTGTGTGTGTGTGGCGTGCGTATGACACACAAAACTAAGGGAAAAGAAAAAGAGGAAGAAATAAAGATCATCAGTACGACTTGCAAAATATATAGGACTGGGAACAAGGATAAAAACAAAAGAAAAGGAAACAAACTCTCTCTCTTCCTCTCTCTCTCTCTCTCTCTCTCTCTCTCCAATCTCTCTCTCTCTCTCCCTCAACATCTCATCTCTCTCTCATCAACAGGCACATGCAACACATGGATTTACAGACACACAGAGAAACAAATAAACATACGCAGTCATACACGCCCGCCCGCACCCCCCATTCCCCCCACCCCCACCCCCCCCACCCCACGCACCCACCCACACCCACACAACCCGCGCTTGCGCTTGATTAGCGAAGCGGGAAGTAAACGATCTGGGCCAGCCACCAAATTGCCAGAATTGTAATATTCGTCCTCCTGTAACAGCATGAAAAGGAACAAAATTAACCAGCACCGCCTCACATGTCCACCCGTCCCTAGCGTTCCTGACACGCATGATCGCTGCGTTGTCCGTGAGGGCAGTGGGTTATGGTCGGCGACTGACAGAAATAAGCACGTGCTATGCACAACGCCTTCTAAACACCATAAACAGTTCTTTTTCCCTGCCCTGGAAATGTAGGCGGCTTAGCAAAAGTTGAGACAGATTCGGTTCTAAAAGTATGAATTGGATTTGTTTGTTTTTCTGGCGTCATTTATGAAAGGGTGGTCAGTTGATGATATCTCAAGCTGCTCTGTAAATAAAATGGGAGACAAACTAGAGATGTTTTTGGCTTGATAAGAAATGAGATATTCAAGTATGTAAAAATGTGATCTGAACCATGTCAATTGTGTGTGTGGGGGTGTGTGGGTGTGGTGTGTGTGGAGGGGCTGTGTGTGGGTGTGTGTGTGTTTAGCATAACTCAGCGAGAGTTTTTCCTTTTTTTTCACTCTTGTGAATAATGACAATTGAAATGATTATGCTTGGAGACAGGCTGATTTTCTGTGGA
>JADBJO010003622.1:222500-235227 GCA_016801955.1 Conus betulinus | reverse complement strand
AGAGGGAGAGGAGAGAGAGGGAGAGGGGGGGAAGGAAGGATGGGCGGGAAAGAGAGAGGGGGGAGGAAGAGAGAGAGGGGCGAGAGAGAGACCAGAGGGGGGGGACAGGAGAGAGAGAGAGAGAGAGAGGGTGGAGGCGGGGGATCAGAGGAGGGAGGGAGGGAGGGAGGGAGGGAGAGAGGAGAGAGAGGGAAAATATGGAGAGAGGAAACAGGGGATGGGAGAGCGAGTGGGGGAGCGCGAGTATGAGAGAGAGAGAGAAGAGGGGGAGAGATGAGAGGAGGAGGAAGGAGAGAGAGAGACCGACCGGACACAACATTGTGCACAAAACGTACGTGTACGTTCGCGTGCGCCGCGTGTGTGAATTGTTGTAGATAGGATCCACGTTCCTTTTTTTTTTTTAATTGTACTAATTTACTTATTTTTCATTTACTGATGTTGGGTAATTCCAAGAGATACCCATAAATATATTCACACTTTATGATTTTTTTTTTTCTCATTTTTTCAAGGTTGAACTACTTGTTTTTTTTTTTTTTAATTTAAAAATATCTGTGTGCATATGTTTACCACATAAAGATAGGGAAACCTGTACGCAAATTATGGCCATGCCGAAGAAGAATTTGCATACAACCAGGTAAACGAGCACAAATATAAATATACTGCAGTGAAGAAATCCACATGAAATATGAATATGGAAAATAGGGAGGTGGGGGTGGGGGGTGGGGGGGGATGGGGTAAGGGGGGGGGGTGGAGGCAGGGGGGGGGGGGGGGGGGGGGGAATAGTAAGATTCTGATAACAAAACTCGCAGTGAGTAAAACCGCCCATCTTCAATCGCTGTAGTCTGGACTGCAGATCAACAGAAATCATGCTCCACACATCCACACACGACAATTTACCACTACACACACGCTGCTTGCAAAAGTAATGGCCGAGCGAGGGCGAGCGGCGAGCGAGAGGGGAGGAGAGGAGAGAGAGAGAGAGAGAGAGAGAGAGAGAGAGATCGAGAGAGAGAGAGAAGGAGACACAGGACCAGAGAAGACAGACACACGATGAAGGACAGACAAGGCAGAGAGAGAGAGAGAGAGAGGAGAGAGAGAAGAGAGGAGAGAGAGAGAGAGAGAGGGGGGAGAGAGAGAGGACAGAGGGAGAGAGAGAGAGAGAGAGGGAGAGAGAGAGAGAGAGGAGAGAGGAGAGGAGAGAGAGAGAGAGAGACGAGAGGACAGAGAGAGCAAGTGCGCGCACACACACGCACGCATGCACGAAAACACACGCACGCATGCACGAAAACACACACACAAACACGCGCGCGCGCGAGTGTGTGTGCGCATGTAAGGCTGCAGGTGCATTTTTTGACATGTAAGGTCTCTCTCTCTCTCTCTCTCTCTCTCTCTCTCTCACACACACACACACACACACACACCACACACACCGTGGAGCACCAGGTGGAGCAGTTAGGCAGCATCTATTACTATGAAGTTTTCACTCTACCTTCGTTATTTGTGTATCTGCTTAGGCTCGGATTAGAACCTTTTCATTCATTTATTCAGAGAGAGAGAGAGAGCGAGAGAGAGAGAGAGAGAGGGAGAGAGAGGAGAGAGAGAGAGAGAGAGAGTGTGTGTGTGTTACTGAACATGTTGTCTGTTCACTGTGCGTACACGATTGATTCCAGCTGTTTTTTTCATAAGCCGGTTGATTTGCTTCAGTACTATTCTCTTTTTCCATAGGTTGAAATCCTGTTTGCTTTCTTTTCACTTTCACACACACACACACACACACGCACACACACACACACACACACACACCCATGCATATATGTTTTCATTAAAAGTGAGGTTAAAAGTCATGTAAATACTTTACACACACACACACACACACACACACACACACACACACACACACACACACACACACACACACACACGTGCGCGCATGCGCACACATGGACCGAAAAAACATGATCTGATAAACGTACAAGTCACGAGAAGACACCCCCTCCCTTCCACTCTTGTATCACACGCTAGTACCTTCCCTCGGCCTCGCTCGGCCCTCAACTCCCTCTGTCTGTCTGCCTGCCTGTCTGCCTGCCTGCCTGCCTGTCTGTCTGTCTATCTGTCTCTCTCTCTCCCTTACACACACACACACACACACACACACACACACACACACACACACTGCTGTCCTCATGCGAGTCCTGTCCCTCCTATCCTCCGTTTCCAAGGACGACAACACTTCAACATATTACAGCATTTAACATACACAAGAAAAGAACGGGCACACGCGGCATATTTCTACACGCACGCGCGCGCCACCCATGAGATCGCACACAATCTTCAAACACATGACCTTCCCCTTAGTTGACGTCACATCTCAGGCCTTCGCACTCACCCTTGACCCTGTCTTTGTACCAGTTGGAAGCACCCCCCCCCCCCCACCTCCCCCACAACCCCCCCCCCCCACCCCCAAACACGTCCATTCCTTCGCTTTCAACCTGTCTGCTTGGAACCGCTTGGCTTTGTGCCTTGACGGTCATATGGAAGAAAATGAAGGAGAATGAACGATATTCAGACGTTTTCAAAACTTCTCAAAACAACCGAATTGCGCCAGTCTGTACATACGCGACTCCATGTTTTCATTCAACGCCCTATCTTGCGCCGAATTGGATGAATGAAGAGAGAAGTGATTGCTCGGTCATTTTCGTTGTCCTGTGCGTTGTGTCTCTTGCCTGAGGAAGACCTAAGAGGTCGAAACGCGTCGTGTTTTGTGTTGTGATTCGTTTCGTCTACGTTTTTTTTTTTTTTTCCGGCGGAGACTTATACAAAATAATTTTTTCAAATTTTGTGTCGAGTTCTGCGTGCAGTCGCCTGACTTTCCGACTAGTTCTAACAGAGATATAGATAGAGGGAGGGGGGAAGGGGGGGGGGGGTGGCTGCTCCCTTACCGTGAGAGAAAAAAAAAAAAAACCCACAGCATCACATCAGCACGATGTGTATCAAGGAAAAGGGGTGCCTGGCCTTCTCTGTGGTACAGAGCCCCGAGTTTGCAAGTCAACAGATTACGGGTTCAAGTCCAAAATGAAAATGGGTCGTTTCACCCTGGTCTGTCCTCACACGTTGTTAGTTCTGGCAGTATGGAGACAGCCTTCCATCTCCCTCAGCCCCTTGGCACGGTACTTTAAAATTTAAAAAAAAATCTCTCTGTCCCACGCCGTCCTCAGTAGTGCTCCTAAAGACGGGCGCTGGTAACAAGTTGGCGTGGCGCCAGCTGGGTGCCTTTCAGATTGTCCACTGATCTTCGATACCCGTTTGATGTCAGATGGGAAACTTTCTGATCGTCGGCAGCTCTCCAACTTGGAACAGTTCAGTCTGAAGTCGTTAAGAGTCCCACCACAGGGCTACCGTAGACGACATCTGAGATGACTACAGAGGTGTACACTGGCATGTGTGATGTGATGTGATGTGATGTGATGTGATGTGATGTGATGTGATGTGATGCGATGTGATGTGATGTGATGCAATGTCATGCGTGTGCGTGTGTGTGTGTGTGTGTGTGTGTGTGTGTGTGTGTGTGTGTGTGCGCGTGCGTGTGTGTGTGTGTGTGTGTGTGTGTGTGTGTGTGTGTGTGCACGCGCGCGTGCGTATGTGTGTGTGTGTGTGTGTGTGTGAGTGTGTGAGTATGTGTGTGTGTGTGTGTGTGTGTGTGTGTGTGTGTGTGAGAGAGAGAGAGAGAGAGAGAGAGAGAGAGAGAGAGAGAGAGAGCGCTCAATGCATTTTCACGTTACTATGCAATACTGCCTTTGATAAGCACTAGGCCAACTCCACTTCTTTTTCAAGAACATCTATCGTACCAGAGAGAGAGATTCACCTTTTCGGGTCACAGGGAGCCAGAATCTGCGTCGTTTTCAGCAGCGGAATCTTTGGGAGCAGTCAGGTCCATGAGCCCAAGGGCTGGCTCCTCAGGATACAGGTTTTAAAGCGAAAAAGCTCAACATATTCGTTTTCTTGACGCTCTATCAAGTAAGAAGCATGCCTACTGCAGCAAAAGTCGCCACCAGAAATTTGATCGTTTTTTTTTTTTTTCGTCACCAATTGAGAAACTGATACACGCATTTAAAAACAAAACAAACAAACAAAAACCAAAAAAGAACCTTGGTACATCCACACGTTCCATGCTAATCTTTCAAGACGAGCGAGACGATCGAGAAAGGCCTGCTCACACACTGGACGACTGACGGCCATTTCTGTACACAGGAGTGCCGAGAATGCCCCTTCACAACACGGCGCAGACTGCCCTGTTTAGGGCAGCGCCCTGCCACAACAAGCAGAGGCTCCGTGAAAACATTGTTTAGGGCAGCGCCCTACCACAATAAGCAGAAGGCTCTGTGAAAACATTGTTTAGGGCAGCGCCCTCCCACAACAAGCATAAGGCTCCCTGACAACATTGTTAGGGCAGCGCCCTACCACAATAAGCAGAAGGCTCCCTGACAACATTGTTTAGGGCAGCGCCCTACCACAATAAGCAGAAGGCTCTGTGAAAACACTGTTTAGGGCAGCGCCCTACCACAACAAGCAGAAGGCTCTGTGAAAACATTGTTTAGGGCAGCGCCCTCCCACAACAAGCAGAAGGCTCTGTGAAAACATTGTTTAGGGCAGCGCCCTGCCACAACAAGCAGAAGGCTCTGTGAAAACATTGTTTAGGGCAGCGCCCTGCCACAACAAGCAGAAGGCTCCGTGAAAACATTGTTTAGGGCAGCGCCCTCCCACAACAAGCAGAAGGCTCTCTGCCAACATTGTTTAGGGCAGCGCCCTCCCACAACAAGCAGAAGGCTCTGTGAAACATTGTTTAGGGCAGCGCCCTACCACAACAAGCAGAAGGCTCTGTGAAAACATTGTTTAGGGCAGCGCCCTCCCACAACAAGCAGAAGGCTCTGTGAAAACATTGTTTAGGGCAGCGCCCTCCCACAACAAGCAGAACGCTCTGTGAAAACATTGTTTAGGGCAGCGCCCTACCACAACAAGCAGAAGGCTCTCTGCCAAACATTGTTTAGGGCAGCCCCCTCCCACAACAAGCAGAAGGCTCTCTGCCAACATTGTTTAGGGCAGCGCCCTCCCACAACAAGCAGACGGCTCTCTGCCAACATTGTTTAGGGCAGCGCCCAACCACAACAAGCAGACGGCTCTCTGCCAACATTGTTTAGGGCAGCGCCCTCCCACAACAAGCAGAAGGCTCTCTGACAACAGCTGGATTCAAAGTGTAAACAGTTTTGTCAAAAGGAAAGAGAGCTAGTAACGACAAAACGCTGTGAAAAGTCAAAAAAAAAAAAAAAAAAAAAAAAAGGTTAGTGACAGCTCTACAAGGCAGAAGATCCTGTGAACTTGCCGTGGACAGCACCAGCAAGCGTCATGCCACAACACAGAGCACGTCACTGGCGGAGCACCAATGGACACAATGGAGAGCAGCAAGAATACAGGAGATAAATGTAAACAAGAGTGAACAAGAAAGACAAAGGCGAACACACACACACACACACACACACACACACACACACACACACACAGAGAGAGAGAGAGAGAGAGAGAGAGAGAGAGAGAGAGAGAGAGAGAGAAAACAATGACCACCAATATGCCGACACAATGTCAATGTCACACTTGATCACAGTATCATCCTAGGGCTCCTTGTTGCTCATTTGTCCTGACGTCTGTCCTCTGCTCCCTGTTTATGGAACGAAAGTTATTTAACCCAACCCATGACTGCCACTAATGAATGACAGCCGTGGTCGCAGTCGACCAGGGACAGACAACGCTACATACCCTAGGGCAGACAACGCTACATACCTATGGGCAGACAACGCTAAACACCTGTGGGAACTTCCCGCCCCAGGTCGGTCAGACACCCGCCATCCACAGATTCCCCTTCCGTCCGCACAGACAGGCAACCCGGAATACTAGCAGAACAGACTGACTATTGCGGCATGCCTGATGACAAAATACCGCCAGCAACCTAATACGTGAGATATCCCCCCGCCACCCCCCCTCCCCCCCGGCCAGTGTTTTGACTGTTGCATGGAAGTTCTCTGCACGATGAGGCAACAGTACACGTGGCGCGCACACATCGCGCGCGCGTGTGTGTATGTGTATGTGTGTGTGTGTGTGTGCGCGCGCACGCGCGTGCTTGTGCTTTTGTGTGTGTGTGTGTGTGTGTGTGTGTGTGTGGTGTTGTGTGTGTGTGTGTGCGTGCGCTCGCTTGATTGTGTGTGTGTGTGTGTGTGTGTGTGTGTGTGTGTGTGTGTGTGTGTGTGCGCGCGCGCGCGCGTGCGTGCGTGCGCGTGCGTGCATGCGTGCGTGCGCGAGTGTGTGTTGAGCGCGCGCGCGCACGCGTGTGTATACCTGACGAGAGTGTGTGCGTGCGTGGGTGTGTACGTGCATGCGTGCGCGCACGCGTGTGTAAACACGCAAGCATATTATTTTTTCGTTTTTTCATTATTTTAAAGATACTTCAAACAACGTACGAACGAAAACGATAGACGCCCCACTTGGTGAGAGCAATTAAAAAAAAAAAAAAAAAAAAAAAAAGATTCAACCCAACAAATGGGAAACGTATCACATCGAACTAAGAGCTGTGTACAACTTCTGGCAAATACACAGCAGACAGAAGGAAGAATGAAAGACTGGGGTTACAATTCCGCTTGGGGGGGGGGGGGGGGGGGGGGGGGGAATCTGAAGCAGCAGTAATTAAACCTTCCAGACAATACTCGGACACAAAAAAGGTAAGTTTCAGGTAATAGCAATCACAAAATTTTCTCTCTTGAAAGATATACACCTACACAGTAAAATTGTATTGACGAAGGAGAAAAGCGTACAAAATATTGTTTTAATTTGGAAAAGTCAAAGGCCAAGACAAAAGTAATTATCAATAAAAAAAAAAAGGGTGTGTGTGTGTGTGTGTGTGTGTGTGTGTGGATGGTGAAATTATAATTGATAAATGAAAATAACAGGAGAACAAACTACATATTAATCAAGTTTTGTATAAACAGACTACTGTCACAGAAAACACACGGGATAAAATGGAGGATTTTACTTAACATGGACATCAGATAAGTCTCTCTTTGTTCTTTATTTGTACTGTCCTAAATGTTAAATGTGATTCCTTTTTTTGTTTTTTTTTCTTTTCACTTGAAGAAGACCCAAGCGGTCGAAATGCATCGTGTCTTGTCCTGTACTTTGTTCGTCAATGTCCTCGGCGGCAACTAACCTCCACTCTTTCTAAATTTTTTTTTTTTTTTAAGTGCATTTCCCTTTATACTGGATGATAAGGGAGCAAACTCTTTTCAACGGACTCTTCCAGTGGATGGCAACAGCAGTGCATCAAGTACAATGGAAAATGCTCCCTCTCCTGATACTGACGGTTTCACAGTTGAATTCACGGAAATGTTTCAGTATACCAATAACAAATCAAACAAACAAACCCAACAGAGTTAGCACGTTCTTTCAACGAATCATTTTGAAAAAAAAAAGAGAAATATCGTACGTACAGGATCAAAGTAACGTCATTCTAGCAGCATAAAGACGAAATGCGTGGTACCTGAACGCTGACACAATTAGAGGCCAGTTAAAACTCGTCACACAACACTGATTACAAGATTAGCACGAAGATAAGATACAGCGGCACTGAAAAACAAACAAACCAAACACACACACCAACACCAACCCAAACCAAACCAAACCCAAACAAAAACGAACCGAGGACCAGGCTGGATATTCAGAAACCACAAACGACGAAGTTACAGAACGCTTGAATCACACCAATAAAGCACTCGCAAATTCCCCACAGCCCTCGGCTGAGTATCATGCATTTTCATGGTAAAAGCTTTCAAAGTCTTACATATGACATAATCGTTTATAAGATGGGCAGCGACTGTCAACCGTAAGGTTTTCAGTTTTGACAGGCCTGAAAGACCTTTCCTGTATTAAACGATATCAGCCAAGACTATTTCCTGTATTAAACGATATCCGCTAAGCCTATTTCCTGTATTAAACGATGTCTGCCAAGACTATTTCCTGCATTAAACAATATCAGCCAAGACTATTTCCTATATCAAACGATGTCTGCTAGGACTATTTCCTGTATAAACAATGTCAGCCAAGACTATTTCCTGTACTACGGGATGTCAGCCCAGACTATTTGCTGTATTAAACAATGTCAGCCAAGACTATTTCCTGTACTACGGGATGTCAGCAAGACCATTTCCTATATTAAGCAATGCCTGCCAAGACTATTTCCTGTATTAAATGATGCCAGCCAAGACTATTTCCTGTATCAAACGATGTCTGCCAAGACTAATTCCTGTATTAAACAATGTAAGCCAGACTATTTCCTGTAATACGCAATGTCAGCCAAGACTACATCCTGTTTTAAACGATGTCAGCCAAGCTAGCTCCTGTATTAAGCGACGTCAGCCAAGACTACTTCCTGAATAAAGCGATGCCAGCCAAGACTATTTCTTGTATTAAACAATGTCAGCCAGACTATTTGCTGTATTACGGGATGTCAGCAAAGACTATTTTCTGTATTAAGGGATGTCAGCCAAGACTATTTCCTGCATTAAGCCATGTCAGCCAAGACCATTTCTTGTATAAAACAATGTCAGCCAAGACTATTTGCTGCATTATTACGGGATGCCAGCCAAGACTTTTCTGTATCAAGGGATGTCAGCCAAGACTACTTCCTGTATTACGCGATGTCAGCCAAGACTATTTCTTGTATTAAGAGATGTAAAACCAAGACTATTTCCTGTATTAAGTGATGTCAACCAAGACTATTTCCTGTATTAAATGATGTCATCCAAGTCTATTTCCTGTATTAAGCGCTGTCAGCAAGGACTATTTCCTGTATTAAGCGATGTCTGCGAAGACTATTTCCTGTATTAAGCGATGTCAACCAAAACTATCACATTCCACACTTAGCCTCCGTATTGTCTGTAGAACTGCTTGCAAATGAAATAAGAAAAGCAACACAAATGATATATGCTTATCAGTACACAGTCAGTCAACAAACCGTGTGTTTAGAAAAATAAAACCGCTTGCCAATAACACAACACACTTCCTACAAAATATGAAAAGCTTACACATGGTTCTATTATTTCAGAGATTTCGGGCCTCATGCTACACTAAAAAAAAAAAATAAATAAAATAAAATAAATAAAAAAAAGCAGTGCAAATTGGGAAACATAATCATGAAAAAAAAATATTCCTTTCGATCTCACAGAAAAAAAAACACACACAAAAAAACACACCAAACATTCTGGAAGTTCTTTGAAAACAATGTCGGAGCCCATCATATAACTGAGAACTGGGCGACCAGACAAAACGTAATGGTTCTTAATAACGAAAAAATAAATGTTGAAGTTAAGTGAGCCTGTCTGACAAACGTAGGGAAACAGGACAAGAACAACCAATCGCCGAATGTAAAAAAACACAGAGTTGGGAACAAAACAAATGCAAGGGAAGAAGACCTCAATCACCAATTTAAAAAAAAAAAAAAAAAAAAAAAAAATTGAACACGGATGAAGTTGGGACGAAGGGGAGGCGGGCAGGGGTGATGCAATGAATTCACAGCAGGCATGCCTACCCCAAAAATTGCTTTCTGGGACAATACAGACTGAAATCAAGGACAAATCCGTAAATTCAGGGACAGAACAGTGTCGCCAGATGTCACCGAGAAATCACACACACACACACGTCTTGCAGAAGGCAAACGAAACTCCTTTCCTCCCTTGTTGTAGACAAGGCCACTTTTCCGAGAATTCTTTATTTGAAGACACAACCTCGCTTCACGGTCGTTTTCTTTTTCTTTTCACTCCTTTCTGACCCATCCGAAGAGTCAGAATCCGACTCGGTGTCGACATCATTTCTCCTCTTCGACGCCATGTTCTGACCTGAAAGTGAGTTTTTTTGTTTTTTTTTTTTTCGCGCGCGCATGCGTATTACGTCTACTCACTCTAGCAGACGATATTCTTGGCGCAGTTCTGTGCAGCACGATAAGAACGGCTTTTTCACATCCGATTTTTTTTTTTTTTTCCGGGACGCCCGATTTTTTTTTTTTTTTTCCCGGAACGCGTGTTGCAAATCCGGATTTCCGGGACAGTGCTTCTAAAATCAACTTTCCGGGACAAAGCCCGGATTGTCAGGGACGGTAGGTATGTCTGTGACACAGCGACAGGGATGACCGAGTTATTTTGTACAGAACCATTCGATTCTGCCCGACCACAGTCCACCGTCGTTTTCAGGGATGAGAAGAACAACTCTTCAGCGGTCACGGTCTTCAGTGGTTTGAGGCAGTCCTGCCATAGTATCTGACACCGATTACCACCAGAGCTGCCGACCTTTGATGAGATTTGAGAGCAATATTTTAGAAAACTTGAGAGGAATTTCCTACAGTTGTGAGGAATGCACACGCTATCACACCCAAAACAAAACGAATGAGAGCAATGATTGTGAAAACTGAGAGGAATTTCTGACAGCTGTGAGCAATGCACACGCTATCACACCCAAAACAAAACGAATGAGAGCAATAATTGTGAAAACTGAGAGGAATTTCTGACAGCTGTGAGCAATGCACACGCTATCACACCCAAAACAAAACAATGACATTCCTGACACTTTAGTTTCTTCCTTTTGTCAAGTGCTTCCATGGAATCCCTGTCTCAGCCAACACATGGCTGCTCTTTTACACTTTTGAACACACAGTCACTACACTTCATCTTATGACTTGGCTCATTTTTGCACTTCAGAATCATCATCACCTCTGCAGTGTCTTGACTCAAGGAGGGATGAAAATCTGTAAGGTTCTTCCTCTTCCACAGGACGAATTGCTGACAGGGATCAGCAGCACTCCCATCATGACAGCAGAAAGCAACCTCAATCTGCCCTTTGTTTCTAATTCTAATCGGTCCAGCAGGTCGCGCTCCCGACATGACAGCGGCGGAAAGAAGCTGAACTGGAAGTAAGTTTCCAAAAAGCTATTAGGATAAACGAACGGTAGATGTGCGAACTCTGCGAATAAACGAACTTTTTTTTTTTCGCGAGCAGAATCCCCCCCCCCCCCCCCCCCCCCCTTTTTTTTTTTTTTTTAAACTGTCAAACAGAATATCTGAGTGACGTTCCAGTGTGAGCACAATCTGAGTGACGTGCAATGTGAAGCACAATCTGAGTGACGTGTAATGTGAAGCACAATCTGAGTGACATGTAATGTGAGCACAATCTGAGTGACGTGTAATGTGAAGCACAATCTGAGTGACGTGCAATGTGAGCGCAATCTGAGTGACGTGCAATGTGAACACAATCAATTCCGCCGAAAGCGGGATGGTCGGCAGCTCTGCACCATCTCATTTCACGGTCTGTACAACACCATGGGGGACACATCACCTATCATTTCACGGTCTGTGCAACACCATGGGGACATATCATCTATCATTTCATGGTCTGTGCAACACCATGGGGGACACATCACCTATCATTCATGGTCTGTGCAACACCATGGGGGACACATCACCTATCATTCATGGTCTGTGCAACACCATGGGGGACACATCACCTATCATTTCATGGTCTGTGCAACACCATGGGGACACATCACCTATCATTCATGGTCTGTGCAACACCATGGGGGACACATCACCTATCATTTCATGGTCTTTGCAACACCATGGGGGACACATCACCTATCATTTCATGGTCTGTGTGCACACCAGGGACCATGGGGGACACATCACCTATCATTTCATGGTCTTTGCAACACCATGGGGGACACATCACCTATCATTTCATGGTCATTGCAAAGGCTTTAGAACACCATGGGGGGACACATCACCTATCATTTCATGTCTGTGCAACACCATGGGGGACACATCACAAACCTAGAGACTCCCGAAGAGGCCAGACAAGGACAGAAAACAGGGAAAATGGAAGAAAGAGATAGAAAGAACTAAGTTTTTTCCAGTAAGTCAGATCATGTTTATTCTGAAAAAAGGAAATATTTCGACAGAAAGGCTTTATAACAGGCAAAGACAAGGATCATGGAAAACAGGTGGGAAGGCTTTAGAACAGGGACAAAGACAAGGATCATGGAAAACAGGGTGGAAAGGCTTTAGAACAAAGACAAGGATCATGGAAAACACAGGTTGGAAGGATTTAGAACAGGGCAAAGACAAGGATCATGGAAAACAGGGTGGAAGGCTTTAGAACAGGCAAAGACAAGGATCATGGAAAACAGGGTGGAAGGCTTTAGAACAAAGACAAGGATCATGGAAAAACAGGGTGGAAGGCTTTAGAACAAAGACAAGGATCATGGAAAAACAGGGTGGAAGGCTTTAGAACAAAGACATAGATCATGGAAAACAGGGTGGAAGGCTTTAGAACAAAGACAAGGATCATGGAAAACAGGGTGGAAGGCTTTAGAACAAAGACAAGGATCATGGAAACAGGGTGGAAGGCTTTAGAACAAAGACATAGGATCATGGAAAACAGGGTGGAAGGCTTTAGAACAAAGACAAGGATCATGGAAAACAGGGTGGAAGGCTTTAGAACAGGGCAAAGACAAGGATCATGGAAAACAGGGTGGAAGGCTTTAGAACAGGGCAAAGACAAGGATCATGGAAAACAGGGTGGAAGGCTTTAGGCTTTAGAACAAAGACAAGGATCATGGAAAACAGGGTGGAAGGCTTTAGAACAA
>JADBJO010003622.1:197500-202500 GCA_016801955.1 Conus betulinus | reverse complement strand
ACCCTCCCTCCTCGCCTGGGCGGCGTTCGGAAGCGTCCGTCGTCGGTCAAAGTTGGGTGACAGGAAGCCGTCCAGACGACAGTGCCACGCACAAAGGAAAACAAAGGTTTGCCAACACTCACCTTGACTGTGCCACGGACAAAAGGGGAAACAAAGGTTTGCAACACTCACCTTGTCTGTGCCACGGACAAAGGGGAAACAAAGGTTTGCCAACACTCACCTTGACTGTGCCACGGACAAAGGGGAAACAAAGGTTTGCCAACACTCACCTTGTCTGTGCCCACGGACAAAGGGGAAACAAAGGTTTGCCAACACTCACCTTGACTGTGCCAGAGACAAAGGGAAACATAGGTTTGCCAACACTCACACTGACTGAGCCACGGACAAAGGGAAACATTGGTTTGCCAACACTCACACTGACTGAGCCACGGACAAAGGGAAACATTGGTTTGCCAACACTCACACTGACTGAGCCACGGACAAAGGGAAACATTGGTTTGCCAACACTCACAATGACTGTGCCACGGACAAAGGGAAACATAGGTTTACCAACACTCACAATGACTGTGCCACGGACAAAGGGAAACAAAGGTTTGCCAACACTCACATTTTTTTTTTCTTCTGGTGCTCCATTGGTAGGCAAAACTCAAGGAGCTCTGGATCGCTTACTTAGTATCGTCCTAACAATAGGATGGACCCATGAATAAATGAATAAGCAGGACGACTGGGTGAACCAATGGATGATGTCCACGTTCGTTTAATAAGGATGGACCCATGAATACATGAATACGACAACGACTGGGTGAACCAGTGGATGATGTTCACGTTTGTTTACAGACCCGCTGACCACACAGAGACCACTCAAATGGAAACAAGAACGACGACGACGACGACGACGACCACAACAACAACAACAACAAACGCGCACTAACCATAAACGTATGCCTGAAGACAAAAAGTTAGCCCGCACACATCACCAGCACAACGACATTCTAGGGCAGGAGACATGATGTGTAGGAACAATGGCGCCTGCTATTACCGTGCAAAGAAAAGCCAGGAGCAGCCTGGGAAATGCTTCATTGATACCTGTGGCGGGTACATTGTAAAAAGGAACTGGCAGCAACTCCGACGGTTACCACGGACCAACAAACTACAACACAAAACACGGCGCGTTTCCACCTCTTAGGTCGTCTTCCGGCAAGGTCAACAACATTCACGGACAAGCCGGGCGCCGAATTCGAGGAGAAAATCGACTGCCCGTTCTTCATTTTCATTGTTCTGAATGTTGTTTAATCTTGCCTGAAGAAGACCTAAAAAGGTCAAAAAGGCGTCGTTTTTTTTTTTTTTTTTTTTTTTTCATCCTTATAATTTGTTTGTCTGTGTTACCGGCGGAGTTACTTAAAATTCCTTTCTTTCTTTTCTTTCTGTGTACGCAGGCTGATACTCCTGCGGACACTGCTCGTATAGACAGGCAGTGGAGTTTTTGTGTGTATGACCGTTTTTTACTTATCCCGCATTTAAGGCAGCCATACTCCATCTACGGGGAAGGTGCATGCCATGTGTAACGTGTCATCCATACCAACGGCCAAACTGGCCTTCTCTTCCCGAAAGTTGGCGATGGGATTTTACGTGTGTGCAAGATGTTGTGCGTGCGTTCACACACGGAACCTCGGTTTGGTCTCATTCGAAGGACTATATGGGAAATGGAGTCAGAACCAATGTTAACTCCGAGAGAAAACTCCCCCTGTACCGAAATTCGAACCCGCAACCCCAGAATCACAAGTCCGGCGCTCTACCAACTGAGCTATTCAGGCCCCCCCCCCCCCCCCCCCCCCCCTCCCCCAATCCCGGTCAGATCCGGAACCAGAAGCCAACCACACACACCCTTCATAACACGGTAGTAACTAAACTGCTGACCTCTGAACGACGGATACGGCAAGGTCGTCCTAGCATCGCCAGCCATTCGGCTGAAGTTTTTCAAACCCAGTTTTTTTTTTCAAACGTGAAAATAAATAAATAAGTAAATGAATAATAGATCAATTGATAAATAAATAGATAACGAATCAAAATGGTCATGAAGTGAAAAACGTTTCAATGTGACGAACCCTCTCAGCGTGAGGACTCTGCAGCAGAGAGGGCAGTCAGTGTCCACCCTGCTGATTTGGGGCACTTTTCACAAACGTAGTCGTCAGATTACACATGCGCGCGCACACACACACATATACCAGAGAGAGAGAGAGAGGGAGAGAGGAGAGAGAGAGAGAGAGAGAATATATATATTTGACAGCGAGAGAGACAGAGAGAGACAGAGACAGAGAAAGACAGACACAGGCAGAGACAAAGAACAAGAAGAAGAAGAAGGAGAAGGAGAGGAGGAGGAGGAGGAGGAGGATATGGAAAGAAAGGGCCTCTGACAGAGATCTGACATTTTTCATCTGATTTATGACTTTACGGAAGAAAGATTTGAACAAAATTTCCGGGGTGTGTGTGCGTGTGTGTGTGTGTGTGTGTGTGTGTGTGTGTGTGTGTGTGTGTGTGTGTGGTGGTGGGGGGGGGGGGTGTTTTTTGGTGGGTTTTTTTTTTTTTTTTTTTTTTTTTTTTAAGGTGCTTCAAGGGTTGAGTGTGAACGAGCTTCTTTTTATTTAAATGACTTATGAGTTGACTTCAGCGCCATGAAGTGGCCCTTTGCGGTCGGCTGGGATATAAACAACATTACCTTACCTCACCTCACGGTACGCTCAGCGTTATTTAGACACCCCTCGTGGAGACGACCCGGACAGTCCTCTTTGTCTCTCAAGTCTTTTTCCTCTCACCGACTTCTTCAATATGTCTTTCTCTCATCTCGCCAGCTGTCCATCTCTCGCTTCCTAGATATATATATATATATCTGATGTTGGGCGGGTCTATATATATATATATATATATAGCTGATGTAGGGCGGGCCTAGATATATATATAGCTGATGTTGGGCGGGTCTAGATATATATATATAGATATTGATGTAGGACGGGCCTAGATATATATAGCTGATGTAGGGTGGGCCTAGATTTACATAGCTGATGTAGGGCGGGCCTAGATATATATAGCTGATGTAGGGCAGGTCTAGATATATAGCTATATGTGTAGAGCAGGTCTAGATATATATAGCTGATGTAGGGCAGGTCTAGATATATATAGCTGATGCAGGGGCGGCCTAGATATATATAGCTGATGTAGGGCGGGCCTAGATAGATATATATATAGCTGATGTAGGGCGGGCCTAGATATATATATATAGCTGATGTAGAGCAGGTCTAGATATATATATAGATGTAGGGCAGGTCTAGATATATATAGCTGATGTAGGGCGGGCCTAGATATATATATATAGATGTAGGGCAGGTCTAGATATATATAGCTGATGTAGGACGGGCCTAGATATATATATATATTCTGATGTAGGGTGGGCCTAGATTTACATAGCTGATGTAGGGCGGGCCTAGATATATATATATAGCTGATGTAGGGCAGGTCTAGATTTACATAGCTGATGTAGGGCGGGCCTAGATATATATATATATATATAGCTGATGTAGGGCAGGTCTAGATATATATAGCTGATGTAGGGTGGGCCTAGATATATATATATATATAGCTGATGTAGGGCAGGTCTAGATATATATAGCTGATGCAGGGCGGGCCTAGATATATATATATATATATATAGCTAATGTAGGGCAGGTCTAGATATATATAGCTGATGTAGGGTGGGCCTAGATATATATATATATATAGCTAATGTAGGGCAGGTCTAGATATATATAGCTGATGTAGGGTGGGCCTAGATATATATATATATATATATAGCTGATGTAGGGCGGGTCTAGATATATATATAGCTGATGTATGGCAGGTCTAGATATATATATCTGATGTAGGGCGGGCCTAGAAATATATAGGTGATGTATGGCGGGCCTAGATATATATAGCTGATGTAGGGCGGGCCTAGATATATATAGCTGATGTAGGGCGGGCCTAGATATATATAGCTGATGTAGGGCGGGCCTGGATATATATAGCTGATGTAGGGCGGGCCTAGATACATATATCTGATATGAGGGGGCGTGCATGGAATGTATAAGCCCGCTTCATGACACCTCCATGAAGACATGACAGACAAAACTGATATAAACGTAACAATTACAACGAGCAAAACAACACAACAAAATCCCATTTACAAAGCTCTTCCGTACATGCATGCTTAAGGTTACAAACAAAACTGATTTCGAAAACGACCCCCCAACCTCTACCCCCCCCCCCCCCCCCCCCCCCCCCCCTGCAAAAGTAAGAAATAAACAAAGAACGAAGAAACAAGAAAACAAAACAATCATGTTTACTAAGCTCTCCGTACACAGACGCTCAAGGTTACAGGCAAAACTGATTTTAGAGACGACAACGAAATCCCCCCCCCCCCCCCCCCCCCCCCCCCCCCAAAAAAAAAAGAAAAAGAAAAAAAAAAAAACCTTTTGACAAAGCTGTTTCCATACGCAGACGCTCGCGGCTTTTACCTGAAACATCAAGCTGGCCAGCTGGGTTGAGTCCACACAACAGCTGACATGCAGAACACCACACACTAGTTAACTTGCAGAACACAGGCCAGATGGACACAGTCCACACACTAGTTAACCTGCAGAACACAGGCCAGATGGACAGAATCCACACACTAGTTAACCTGCAGAACACAGGCCAGATGGACACAGTCCACACTAGTTAACCTGCAGAACACAGGCCAGATGGACTGAGTCCACACACTAGTTAACCTGCAGAACACAGGCCAGATGGACAGAGTCCACACACTAGTTAACCTACAGACACAGGCCAGATGGACACAGTCCACACTAGTTAACCTGCAGAACACAGGCCAGATGGACACACTAGTTAACCTTCAGAACACAGGCCAGATGGACAGAGTCCACACACTAGTTAACCTGCAGAACACAGGCCAGATGGACAGAGTCCAC
>JADBJO010003622.1:180000-192500 GCA_016801955.1 Conus betulinus | reverse complement strand
ATCCCGGTCACGTGATCCAGTGACGAAAGGACGGTTTAGACAGCCGCACCAACTGGTTTTTACATAACTTTTATTTCAGACACAAGTCAACAGAATACCTTCAACATCGTCAGGACGAAATAATGAGCAACAGGTTTATGCTGTGCGCGCTCAAATATTGGCGGTTACTAAACATTTTCACCTCATGGCTGGGATTTTTTTTTTTTTTTTTTTTTTGAAGGAAACAACAACAACAAAAAAAAGTAGAAGAAAAATAACATGAATAACATGACAATGAGAGGAAGGGAGGGGAAGCAACAATCACGTCATCAACGAGAATGTGTGTGAACAAACTGGGCACCAACTGCATGCCGGGTGTTTCACATCCTGTTGTTTTTCGCGCCATTTCTGAGTGACGTCACGACCTGGCGTCACCCAGGTCGAATGCAGGAAAAAAAAAAAAAAAAAAAAAAAAAAAAAAAACACCTACTCAATGTATCAATCACGTTAACACCCCCCTCCTCCCCCACCCCCCTTAGACCACACTGATCATCAGGCGATTGCTCCTTCTCCTCTCCAGCTATCCCTGGTGAATGCTGCTGTGTGTGTTGTGTGTGTGTGTGTGTGTGTGTGTGTGTGTGTGTGTGTGTGTGTGTGCCTTCCTGCGTGCGTGCGCGTTGGTGTGTGTGTGTGTGAGTGTGCGCGCATGCACACTACCGAACGGCATAAACTCCAATTTCTAAACATCCCCCTCCTCTCTCCAAGCACTCACCTTTCTGGACATTCTGTTCATCGTTGTAGCTGCGTATTGTAAAGCAGACAGAACCTTCGTTCTGGGATGTGGCCCCGAGACGAATACGTATCATTTACCATTCATTTATTCCTGCTACTGTCATCGTCATCACCACCATCATGGTCATCGACGGGAAGGGGGAGTGGGGAGTGGGGGGGGGGGGGGGGGGGGGGGGGGATACGACAATGGCGGTGTGGGTACCACAACAGGTTTGCAGTCAGTCTCAAGGTCGAAGGATTTGAGCTCCCACCAGCAGCACCTGGTAGAGGAAGTGTGGGTGGGTGGGCGGGTGGGTAGGAGTGATTTTGTATTTCCTAGTGTGTCAACATCATTTATTCTGTGCAGGCTTTTTTGCTAAAGAGGTTTGAACACCCTCTCTCCCCTCTCTCTACGCCCCCCCCCCCCCCCCCCCCCCCCCCTTTTTTTTTTTCTCTCCCTTCTTGCGTGTGCATACGCACGCCAAATATCAGATCAACAATACACACCGGTAAATAAAAGAAGCTGTAAACTATGCAAGTGTTGACAGGTTACGAATAATTACGCCCCCCCCCCCCCCCCCCCCCCCCCCCCCGCCGCTTTTTTTTTTCTCCCTTCTTGCTGTGCATATGCACGCCAAATATCAGATCAGCAATACACACACACACGGTAATAAAAGAAGCTGTAAACTATGCAAGTGTTGACAGGTTACGAATAATGACGCCCCCCCCCCCCCCCCCCCCTCCACCCATGCCCACCAAACCACGCCCACCCTCCCACGCGCACCCTACCCACACACAGTCAGTAGCTTCCACGCATGCGTAAAAATAAATGTAATAAAAAAATGAAATCAGGAAAGGTGTATCAACAACACCTTGTGGTTAAATTTCATGGACCTGAACTAGTCAGGACAGAAGAAGTTCACTAACTGCTGCCGACAACTTCTGGGGCAGTCTGCACCTTGCGTGGTTTAGAGAGAGAGAGAGAGAGAGAGAGAGAGAGCGAGAGCAAAGTTTTAAGAAGTAAGAGAGAGAGAGAGAGCATGCCTGTGCAAAGTGTACGAGTGTTTGTGTGAGTGTGTGCGTGTTTGTGTGAGTGTGTGTTTTGTCAGTAGAACCTTGAGTTAATCTGACAATAAATTGGTTTCAGTCAGTGAGTGAGTGTGTGCGTGCGTGTATAAGTGCGCGCGCGCGTGTGTGTGTGGTGTGTAATGTGAGAGTATGTAAGATGTGTGTTTGTGTCTGACACACACAGAGACAGAGACAGAGAGAGAGAGAGAGAGAGATGAATGCCACTGGGTGCGTGCGCTCGTGTGTGTGTGCGTGCGTGTGTATGACTTATGTGGCTGGTGTAATGTGTGCGGTTTGTAAGATGAGACAGACAGACAGACAGACAGACTCGCCGAATGACCCTTCGATCTTCCCTTCCAGTCACACAATCTCTGATGCACACAACCCTCTCTTCACCCCCCCCCCCCCCCCCCCCCCACCACCACCACCACCACCACCAACCACGCGCAGTCACAAAACGTGTCCTACTTTTTTTTTTCTTTCTTTTTTTGTTGTTTTTTTTTTTTTTTGTTTTTTTTCCTTCACCTTCCACCCACCGAGCTGTATGTAGGTCAGTGCTCCCTCCCCCCCCCCCCCCCCCCCCCCCCCCCCCCCGTCAGTCTCGACAGCACAGCTTTCTTCCTACCCCCCCCCCCCCCCTCACACATGACCCTTTTCACCATCCTCCCCCACCCCCACCCCCACACCTCTCACGTTGTGCACGCTCTACCTCCTCCTCCTCCTCAACTACTATGCCTTCCCTCTTTCTTTCTTATGCAGAGTTGGCGGATTCCACACGAGTATTCCTCTCTCTCTCTAACCTCCCCCCTCCCCCTTTCCCTCCCAAGCCTAGGCTACTACTATCACCCCGTTGAGCTGTCAGTTCTTCTTCAGGCACACAGGATCTCCTCTCACAAGAAAGTTCACACGTACGGGGAAAACCCAGTCGCGGGTGGGGGAAAAAAAATCAACCTACTCACTCGTTCCAGTCTGACCCTCACCACTTCCAACTCTTCACACACACACACCCCAAGCGTCCTCCTCCCCCCCCCCCCCCCCCCCCCCCCCCCCCCCCCCCCAACTCACGCTAAAGGTGCCCGTGACACCCAAACCTCCCCCCCCCCCCACCTTATCACCTACCCCCTCCCCTCCGCCCCCCCCCCCCCGCCCCCACCGTTTATCCTTCCCTCCCTCCAGTTGCGGGCAGTGCACGCATGCACTGGGGACGGCTTACCACCGGTCTAGCTATTCCTGTGAGCCCCCTCTGTGGCCCGCCACTGGGAGTGTACCCATACAGTGCAGGCCAACTGATACAGGTCGCCGCCGCTGCCTCTTCACGCCAAGTTTCCAAAACGGAGTGACCGAGGGCGGAAAATAAAGCACAATTTGGAAGGTGAGGGGGGGGGGGGGGGGTTGCCGCCAAGGACACAGACAAAACAGAGTACAGGACTAGACACAAGGCATTTCGACCTCTTGGGTCTTCTTCTTCAGGCAAAAACCAAATCACATTTAAAGGGCAGTGAAAACGAAGATCGAGAAACCAACTTCTCTTCTCGTGTACAAATGAAGGACAAAGAGAATGAGAAGTGGCTTGCAGCGTTCACGAGTACACATAAGAGTCAAAGACGTGACGTGAAATTAAAAAGAAAAAAAAAAAAAAAGTTTTTGCCTGAAGAAGATCCAAGAGGTCGAAACGGAAATACATTGTGTCTTGTCCTGTACTTTGTTTTTGTCCTTGGCGGTAACTAACCCCCCTCTCTTTCTAAATTTGGCTTCGTTTTCCGCCCTCAGTCACTCCGTTTGGAAACTTGAACTTTTACCGATACTGACTGATACTCCTTTGTCGTGTTGTATATGACACGTTACACATAGCATGCACACTGAGTGAGAAATGGAAAGAATGAGGGAAGTAAGGAAAATGAGTGATCGATATTGAACGATACTGACTGGATGACACGGGAAACGACTGAATGAAGCGCCAGCTGGCAGCTCTTCAGTCGGCACTACCCAGTAGGCAGCCCGTTGTGTAAAACGAGTGTGGATTGTAAAGCGCTTAGAGCTTGGCGTCTAGCCGAGAATAGGCGCTATATAAGTATTCATTATCATCTATCACTATCACGTCACGTCTCTCTCCCGCCAAACGAGATGAAGTAGACACAGTTCAACTGAATCGCCTTACCCCGACAATCTTTTTTGGTTTTTTTTTTTTCAATTTCCTGAAATCAAAGAAGTAAGGTAAAGGTAATGTTGCTTATTATATAGCCCAGCCGACCGCAAAGGGCCATATCAAGGCTGACATCGCGTGGAAATCAACCCGCAAGTCATTAAGAAAAAAAAAAAACAAATAAAAATCAAAAAAAAAAAAAAAAAAAAAAAAAAAAAAACGAAAAAATGCTAAGCACACAACCCTTTAAAATACACCACCTTCTCAGCTTCCTGTACGGACAATGCAACCACCAATTGTTTAAAGTGGAAAAAGGGAAGAGATTTTCTCAGGAATCAAAGCTAAGGATTTCTCAAGATATTATGGAGAAACGAATGTAGTGAGGGGTGGGGTTGGGGGTGGGGGGGGGGGGCGAAGTGCTTCGAAGTGGGGACAGGGGAGGAAGTGTTTGGAGAGTGAGAGGAAAGAAAGGCGACAGGGGGGAGGGGGGGGTGGGTGGGGTGGGGGGCGCGCCGCGCGGACAGACGCTGAGAGGGAATAAAGTCCAACAAAGATTAGACAGTTACAGACATAAAATAAGTCTCTTGAAGCCCCTCCCCCCCCCCCCCCCCCGACCCTCTATTCTCCCCCCCCCCCCCCCCCACCTCCCCCGCGCCCCCCTCCGTCCTGGTGAGACGCACAGCTCGGTAGGTTTACAATATATGGGCGCGCCGCCCCAAGGTCTCGCCGTATCACGTGACGTGTCACGCGGCAGCGTGGGTCGTGTCGCCAGGGTTTGTGTGTGTGTGTGTGTGCGCGCGCGCGCGCGCGCGCGCGCGTGTGTGTGTGTGTGTGTGTGTGTGTGTGTGTGTGTGTGTGTGTGTGTGTCTTTCTTCAGCCCCCATACCCTCTCTCCTCCTCTTTTGTCCCTCATGTTCTGTTGAAGTCCCCCCCCCCCCCCCCCCCCCCCCCCCCTTTTTTTTTTTCGGGATGAAATCGGGAGCTGGAGTGTGTTAAGTACGGTTACGAAAAAAAAAAAAAAAAAAAGAGAACAGACCTCTCCTCTCCCTTTGCCCGTCCGATCGCGCGCGCGCGCACCGCACACACACACAAACACACATTGACGGGCGCGCGCGCATACACACACATTACTCTCTACCTCTCTCTTCCTCTACAGTAGAAACTTTTCAATTGCAAAATTCATAACAGAGAGAGAGAGAGAGAGAGAGAGAGAGAGAGAGAGAGAGGAAAACGTTGTAAACCAGAACACTGTTATGCTATTCTCCTTCCCACCCACCCACCCCCTCTCCCTCCTTCCCCGCCCTAATCCCACGCCTCATCGAGATATCACTCCCATTTTTTTTTTTTCTTAAAAAAAAAAATCAGCAGTTAATAGACTCTCTCTGTCAGACACACACACACACACACACACACACACACACACACAAATAAGCGCGCGCGCACACACACACACACACACACACACACACACACACACACACGTCCACACACACACACACAGGCATGCACACGCACGCACACACACACACACACACACACACACACACACACACACGTCCACACACATACAGGCACGCGCGCGCGCGCGCGCGCACACACACACACACGCACACACGCACGCACGCACGAACGAACACACACACACACACACACACACACACACACACACACAATGGGAGCAAGACAGCTCTGACAGACAGTGAGAGAGGGTGGGGCGCTCAGCTGTGAACATACCCAATGACAAATCACCTATCGCCTATTACCTACGACCTATCCCGGGGAGTCTTGAAGACCGCTGGGGCCCCACAGAAGACTCCGCCACCACAACCTACAGCTCTTCCTCCACTCCTCCCGGTTCTCAGACGCTCCTAGGCAGTGGCTGAGTGTGAGGCCAGTAGTCCATGCACTGATGGCGTCCTCCCATCTCTTCCTCTGTCTAGAGCACAGATTGTACCGTTCCAACTGCCGCGGCCATAATTATATGACGACGACCAGCCAGACGCGAAATCCATATCGGGTGTTTGTTCAGGTGGGAGGAGGAGACGACTGAACCACTGGGCCACCGTGTACACACAGTAGGCTGCGGCCGGCAGGTTGTTTGTTACAAGGGCCCAGAAACACAAACACACACACACACATACGCACACACCACTGACCATGTCCAGGGTACAAGAGAGAGCGAGAGAGAGAGAGAGAGAGAGAGAGAGAGGGAGGGGGAGAGGGAGGGAGGGAAGAGAGAGAGGGGGAAGAGAGAGACAGACATACAGAGAGAGGGAGGGAGGGAGGGAGAAAAAGAGAGAGATGAGTGGGATGGAGGGATGGAGGGTAAGGGGTGGGGGAGTGATGGATGTGAGGGAGGGAAATAGGGACAGAGCGAGAGAGAGAAATGGGGGGGGGGGGGGGGGGGGGGGGGGGGTGGGAGCAAACCCGCAACGCGAGGAAAAGTGAGAGAGTGAGGGGGTGGGTGGGGGAGAGAAACAGAGAGAGAGAGAGAGAGAGAGAGAGAGGAAAGAAGGAAGATAAGTAAGTGGGAGGAAGGCAGGAAGGCGGCGAGCAGAGAGAGAGAGGAGGAGAGAGAGAGAGAGAGAGAGAGAGAGAGAGAGAGAGATCACACAAATAGACCGACCGACCGACAAACAGACAGACAGACACACAACACAACACAACAACAAACACACACAACACACACACACACACACTTATGAGTGTCTAGTGAATTCACTTCTTTTTTTTTTTTTTTTTTTTTTTTGGGGGGGGGGGGGGGGGGGGGTTAGAGATATCTTCGTCCCCAATCTGTGTGGGGAGATTCCATCTGACCAGAGACGCCTTTCTCTCTCCTGCTGGCTGACACATATCAATATCCCTAACCTTGGCTCTGAATGTCAGCCACAGAGAGAGAGAGAGAGAGACAGAGAGAGAGAGAGAGAGAGAGAGAGAGAGAGAGAATGTTGCTTACTGTTATTAGGATTGCTCCTACACGCACATGTGAGCTAGTATGCGAGTGCACATACCCTCGATTACATGCGATTGCTCGCTCCTGGCTTTTCCCTCCCGCCGTAATTTGTAAATTTGTAAATGGATTCGTACTTTTTATAAAAAAAAAAAAACACATTAAAACACACGTAATTGTTAGCGGCAAAATGTCTGAAACTTTTCCAGTAAAAAAAAAAAGGGTGCCGTCAAGGGGATCCTCTATCACCATATCTATTTGTATTAAGTGTAGAGTTACCAGCATGTACAATCAGAAACGATGAGGAAATTAAGGGAATAAAAAATATATCAGAAACAGAGCTCAAGATACACCAGTTTGCAGACGATACGTTTTTCACTCAACAAGGAGATAAAAAAAAAATCTTATGAAAAAACTTTTCGATTCATTATCAGAATTTGAACATATTTCGGAGTTAAAATTAAATTTCGAAAAAAACTTGCTATGTATGATTAGGACAAAAGAAGGACTCGAAAATAGTGTACCTAGTTGAAAAAACACATGATGCGGAATCCAAGAAAATTCAAAATTCTTGGAATATGGTTTACAAATGACCTTTCAAAATCAACAGAGCTTAATACATCAGACAAGCTTTTGGAAATAAAAAGGTTGTTCAAAACTGGGTCCAAACGGATATGCACACCATTAGGTAAGGTTGCAGTCCTGAAATCTCTTATTTTGTCAAAGCTTATATATCTGTGGTTGCTCCTTCCAAAACCCTCCTGATGGCATTATAAAACAATTACAAAGCATATGTTTTGATTTTGTCTGGGATGGAAAGCCTGACATAATTAAACGAAAATATGCAATGCATGATATTGAAAATGGGGGCATAGGACTACCAAATATATGCTTTATGCAAGCACTGAAATTGTCCTGGATAAGAAAATAAATAATGATTCAAAGTGGACGACTGTTTTAGTAACTCAATGACCAGTAGTTAACGATATGAAATATTTTGGTTCAAAGAGATTTTTGTGCAGTAAATGCAGTAAGTTCTGGAAAGACGTATTTAAGTCATATGACAGTCTGAGCATTCATGTAGATTAGATAACAACGAAGAAATTATTTTAGAACCTGTCTTTTAAAATGATAAATTCAAAATTAACCACCATTCTCATTTTTTTCTACAAAATATGGGCAGAGAAAGGTATATTCTACGTAGGGGTTATGATTGACGAAAATGGCAACTTTTTAAGTTATGAAGCTTCTACAACAAAGGTGGGAAGTCATTTAAATCCTCTATACTATTTTGGATGTGTCCGTGCAGTAAAAGAATATGTAATGAAAAGAAACATAAAATTGAAAATAATTACAAGAATGAAAATTGCAAGTTATTGAAAATTATAAACAAGTGTCAATAAAGGAGCTAAGATTTACTATAATATACTTCTCGATAAAGTATGTGTATTTGATATGAAGGGTGTGTGGTGTGTGTGTGTGTGTGTGTGTGTGTGTGTGTGTGGTGTGTGTGTGTGTGTGTGTGTGTGTGTGTGTGTGTGTGAGAGAATTGGGAACTCAAGCTAGATATCGCAGTAGATTGGGAAACCATGTTGGAAATTGCGAGAAAAATAGAAGTAATAAAATTCAGGTGGTTCCAATTGAAAATTTGTTATAGAATTCTTGTATCCAACATCATACTAAACAGAATGGGTTTGAGGGATAGCGATAGATGCAGTCTCTGTCAAACTGAGAGAGATAGTATACATCATTATTTGTAGTACTGCACTACTTCACAAGAATTCTGGAAAGAATTAGAAAACTACCTGAAAACAAAAGTGTGAAAATAGTATCAGACTGCCATTTACTGTTGCGCTGGTTTTGTTTGGAACCGATGAAAACAACACAAAAACAGACCAATCATTTCATCTCATTTTGTTATGGGCGAAATATTTTGTTTACACTTACAGAATTGATAGTGTTAACTCAGATAGTCAGCTTTTAAAAAACTGAACTTAAGCTTAGATACAATACAGAGAAGCATGCACATACGACAGAAATGTGTTATCATGTCTTTTTGAAAAATGGCTACCCTACCTTGCTCTATGCGAAACACAATAACAATCTTTCATTGTTGACATGACACCCTGTAAAATATTAAACACACACACACACACACACACACACACACACACACACAAAACCCAAAAATACACCGATGCTCCTGTAATGGATCAACACACAAGTCATGAAATTTGAGCGAACAATACTTTGTGAGCATGAATTTGCTTTTTGTTTTGGTTTGCTTCTCTGCTTTTCGTTTGTTAGTTTGTTTTTTCCTTCTTATTCCCCCTATCCCATCATGCCCCAGGCACCATGCACCCACCCTTCCAGGGGTGTGGGGTGGGGGCTATTGGTTCCCTCCCTTGTTCGTTTTTTCCCCCCCCTTTTCTTTTCATAGCCTCTGTTTATATATTGTAACTGGCATATACCCTTGCAGCTTTTCAATATTTCATTTAATAATAATTGATATAGAGTAATAAGTTTATACTGTAACATACGAATTATGACACTTTTGAATTATGACACCTTTGTATGATCTTGACAGCTCTAGTTAAACATTGTATGTAAATGTATTGAATGATGTGTGTATTGTTGATGCAACATGTGTATTGAATGGAAATATAACCTTCATTGCAAGGGACACAAAAAAAAATGATAATAATAATAACGTTGCTTATAGCCCAGCCGATCATATCTGGGCTGTCAGCGCCTTGAAGTCAACTCACAAGTCAATTAAAAAATTAAAAAATAAAAAAAGGAAAGAAAGAAAGAAACCTAACCCAGACAACCCTTTAAAATACACGTTCTAAAAAGATTCTTTCGTAAAATCTTGCATCAGAAAAAAGTTGAACTCCTTCAGTGTGTGTTGTGTTGTGTTGTCTTTTGTGTGTGTGTGTGTGAGTGTGTGTGTGTGTGTGTGTGTGTGTGTGGTTGTTCTTGTTTTTGTTTTTATTTCAAATAAGGTTTTCATTACAGTTACGTTTTCCGGATTGCGACTAGGGTTACGGTGGTGGTCAGCTGGAGGATCTGTCCATTTGCCATCTTTACTAATGCACAGGGTTTTCACTGCAGTTAAGTTCAGGTTAGGATAACGGTTATGGTTAAGTTGGAAAATCTTTCTGGTCCACCCATCTCCAATGCACAGGGTTTCACTGCAGTTAAGTTTGGGTTAGGATAACGGTTATGGTTATGGTTAAGTTGGAAAATCTTTCTGGTCCACACCCATCTCCAATGCACAGGGTTTCACTGCAGTTAAGTTTGGGTTAGGATAACGGTTATGGTTATGGTTAAGTTGGAAAATCTTTCTGGTTCCACCATCTCTAATGCACAGGGTTTCACTGCAGTTAAGTTCCAGTTAAGGTTACGGTTATGGTTAAGTCGGAAAATCTTTCTGTTTCACCCATCTCTAATGTACAAGTTTCGTTACAGTTAAGTTCGGGTCCGGATTACGGTTATGATTATAGTTAAGTTGGAGAATCTCTCCATTTCACCCATCTCTACTGCACGAACCAGTGTCTGTCTCCCGCATCATCATTCTCTCTCCCCCCCCCCCCCCCCCCCCCCCCCAACACACGCGATCTTGTGGCCCCTTCCTCTCCACACTCCAGCCAGTATCTGAACTATCCAATCTGCAGACACACCCAAGCATATCGTTTGAATCTAGACAACCTTTTTGTCTGGAGGGATCGATCCAGCTATGCGGAAACTGGTAGTCTGCTCTGAATAAGACGTAATGTTCCTCTCTCTCTCTCTCTCTGAGTGACTGTGTGTGTGTGTGTGTGTGTGTGTGTGTGTGTGTGTGTGTGTGTGTGTGTGTGTGTGTGTGAATACAGACATAGCCAAAAAATTGTTTTTTCCAGATCACCCGTGCCCAATGTACTGAAAAAGTGAGTTTTCTTTTCAGATACCAATACTAAAAAAAAAAAAAAAAAAAAAAAAAAAATTGTAAAGCAAACAAACAAAAAAAGAATAAACATTTAAAATGGTTGTTTCAGTAGATCTACTCGTATGCTTGCAACGCACAAATCTGCACACACCCCACCCGTCTGTCTTCCAGTATGTTCTGGCATTTGAGAGAAAATGAAAACAGAACGTCAGAAAAACAAATGGCATCAAACTGTGAACATGATGTAAAAGTAGAAGGATAAAACCCAAAGAGTTGTGTCCCTGTATGTGATTCATTCTGGACCCCGCAAAAACGGCGCTCTTTCATTTTTGTACCTGGAAGGTCTTTATTATTGTTATTTTTAAAAAAAGAGAGAGAGAGAGAAGTTAGGCCCTCTATTACATTGAACTTGAGTTCTTGATCTTTCTATCCCCCCCCCCACTTTGCTTTTTATTTCCCCCCCTTCTCTTCCCCCCCCCCCCCCCCCCCCCCCCCCCCCCCCCATTACCCATGAATGTTGCCATTAACCCCCCCCCCCCCCCCGCCCCCCCCCCCCCCCCCCACCCCCCCCCCACCCCCCCCCCACCCCCCCCCCCCCCCCCCTCCCCCCCCGCCCCCCCCCTCCCCCCCCCCCCAGTCCCACCCTGACCCCCCCCCCCCCCCCCCCCCCCCCCCCACCCCCCCCCCCCCCCCCCCCCCCCCCCCCCCCCCCCTCCCTCCGCGTACGCAGGCTGATACTCCTGCGGACACTCCCTGTATAGACAGGCATGAATTAATCCCATCTACCCAACGAAGTGAGGTGGAGTTTTGTGTGTATATGACCTTTCTTTTTTTATCCCGCCGTTAAGGCAGCTATACTCCAACTTCGGGGAAGGTGCATGCTATGTGTAACGTGTCACCCATACCAACGGCCAAACTGGCCTTCTCTTCCCGAAAGTTGGTGATGGGATTTGACGTGTGTGCGTTCACACACGGAACCTCGGTTTACAGTCTCATTCGAAGGACTGTATGGGAAATGGAATCAGAACCAAAGTTAACTCCGAGGGAAAAATCCCCCTGTACTGAAACGGCCCGACGGAGATTCGAACCCGCAACCCCCAAGATTACGAGTCCGGCGCTCTACCACTGGGCTATTCCGGCCCCCCTTCGTCCTTCTTTTTCGTGAACTTTGAGCTGGCAAAGGAGTGGGAAGGTTTGGGACGCAAAGGGGTCGAGGATGACTACGTATAGGAGAAAAAGAGTATGTCAGCAATGACCTCCCTGTAATACTGCACCCTTCCCTTCACATCTAAAGCGAAAATATATCATGAACAAACTAGGGGTACATAGATGGGGAATTATGGACAATTATGGATCTGTAAACAGTCCCCCCCCCCCTACCCCCTTACCCCCCCCCCCCCCCCCCCCCCCCCCCCCCCCCCCCACCCCCCCCCCCCACCCCCCCCCCCCCCCCCCCCTACCCCCCCCTATAACCACCCCCCCCCCCCCCCCCCCCCCCCCCCCCCCCCCCACCCCCCCCCCCCCCCCCCCCACCCCCCCCCCCCCCCCCCCCCCCCCCAAGGGAAGATTGTTTGTTTATTTGGTTGGTGGGTTGTCATTTTCCTTAACTTCTTTATTCACCTCACCGTTGCCTTGGTTGTCATATTTTTTTTTTCTTACTT
>JADBJO010003622.1:167500-170000 GCA_016801955.1 Conus betulinus | reverse complement strand
TTAAAAAAAAAAAAAATGATCAAGGAGCCTGCTGCCAAGCGTTACATCATGGAAGTCCTAACACTCTCAAACAACATCTCTGACAGTTGGTGATGTAGCACATGGACGACACAACCAACCCGAGATTGTCCACCTTTAGGGAAAAAAAAAAAAAAAAAAGTTTGCCGATTGGGAGAAACTAAATGAAAAGCGTAAAAACAGGAACACAACTGTTTTCTCCTCTTCCGCGGCATGTAGCAGATGGTCAAACACCATACTGTTTTTTGTGTGTTGTCGTCGTACCCTGGCTTAAAGACTCCAGGGATCATCCCAACAACCTAAGTACTTTGCACACTACGTACGGTACAAATGCATCAGCTGGGGATGAGAACTTCACGTGCGTGACCGTTTTCGATTACCCCGGCACGTGGTCCGCCACAAAACAAGTAGAGTAACTCTTGCTCCCAGGACGACATAAATGAATGCACGCCCTTTAACTCAAACGAATGCCGCTTATGGCGCCCAAATCAGCGTATGCAGATTCATTTCACGAAGGGAGCAAGAGTTACCGTACTTGTTTGTTATTTACTGATTACTCTCTCCACTCTCATGTTAAGAGTTCCTTTATAAGGTTGAAACGGATCTGAAAGAGCTTTGTAACCCGTCTGCCTACTTCAGCCCTCTCGCCAGAGGTACAGCAGGCATCACTGAGTGGTGGTGGTGGTGGTGGTGGTGGAGGGGGGGGGGGGGTACGAAGATGGCGGACCAGGCCGAGCCTCGCTATGAACGGTCTGCTGCAGTGTGTGGACAAGGCGCAGACTTGGAGATATGCCAGACTGAAAAACTAGTGCTTGCTCTGGTTTTGTTGTTGTTGTCGTTTGTTTGTTTGTTCGTTTTTTTTGTTTTTTTTTTTTCTCACCGAAGCTGACGTAAAGTCTTTCACTCTTGGACTTGATCATGGCGCGCCAGGTTGAGCAATCTTGCACAGCTTCCTCCCCGCTACAGGAGGCTTGGGACGTAGCTACGGCACTTCAGCGTCCATCAGCCACTCGCTGGCTCGAATGCCGAGTTGTCCGGACACCCCGCGCTATCTCTCTCTCTCTGCACGACGTCGTAACCCCCCTCCGATTTCTGAGAGATGCAGTACAGTCTACGGCCTTCGCTAACTAAACAAGGTGGCCGCATCAAATCCAGTTCAAATCTGAGGTAGTGTGAAGTACTAAGGCGGGTGCCCGTAGTCACCACATGGTTAAGAGCATTGTCCAGCACAGCTGACGGCCGTGAGTTCCAACCACTCGTGGAATCGAATTTTTTTTCGCTTGAACCCCCCCCCCCCCCCCCCACCAAAAAAAAAAAAAAAAAAACCAACAACCTTGTGTTCACAAAAAAACAACGGGCACCTGTTCACCCAGTAGTAAATGGGCACCTGATTCACCCACTAGGAAATGGGCACCTGATTCACCCACTAGGAAATGGGCACCTGATTCACCCAATAGTAAATGGGCACCTGATTCACCCAGTAGTAAATGGGCACGTGATTCACCCAGTAGTAAATGGGCACATGATTCCGGTCAGGGAAGTTTCAAAGGTGGAAGGAGACAGGAATGGGCTCCGTCTTCATCATGCCGTGCCCTGGACACAGTGAATCGGACAGGCCCCCCTGGGTTGTGGGACTTTTAAGATTTAAACTTTGAAAAAAAAAAAAAAAGTAAAATATCAACGGACGTCCTTTCTGTAACGATGAAAAAGTACAGCAGAACACGGCGTATACAACTGCACGGCTTCTCAACAATGTCAGTGCAATTTTCAGCTGAGAGAGAGAGAGAGAGAGAGAGAGAGAGAGAGAGAGAGAGAGAGAGAGAGAGGATTTTTTTTTTATTTACGAGGATAATAGATAAGCACCGATGCGTTTTTTTCACACTCAGTCCTCGCTCTGAGTAGAGTCTACAATATGCAGTGAAATGAAATAATGTATAAACAATAACAAGAAATCGGTCATGCAATGAAATGAAATATCAAGTGAAAAGAAAGACAGAGTTTGAACTCTCTTTTTTTTTTCCAGATTTATAAACAACAACAACAACAACAACAACAACAAAAACTGGTTTTTGTTTACAAATGGCCAGAAACACAGAAACAGATGAACTGTCTGTCCTATTTTCACAACACTTGCTCAACAGACAAACAAAATCAGTATTTCAAACTTTCGCAAACTTTAACACACACAAATAAAAAAAAAGAAAGAAAGAAAGAAAAGAAAAGAAAACACACACCACGTCGAAAAATAGCCCCCACGATAGGATTCTGCTGAGAAACCAATTTCCACAGGAGTTGTAGAGGGTCTATTTATAGACTGACTTTTTTTTTTTCTCTCTCTCTCAGGAGAAACGTAGACATTTCACTTAAACAGCGTGTTTCATGTTTTTCGTCATCTTTCTATGATACCACTTGATAGTTCTTCCCCCTCACTCCTATCTGCTGCCCCACCCCCCCCCCCCCCCCCCCCCCCCCCCTCAACCCC
>JADBJO010003622.1:157500-160000 GCA_016801955.1 Conus betulinus | reverse complement strand
GACAAGACAGGAGGGGGGGGGAGGGAGAAGAGAGGACAGGAGAGAGAGAGGGGAAGGGAGGACAGGACAGGAGAGAGGAGAGAGAGGGGGGGGGGGGAAGAAGACAGAAGAGAGGAGGAAGGAGAGAAAGGGGAAGGAAGGACAGGGCAGGAGAGAGGAGGGGAGAGGGAGAGGACAGGAGAGAACAGGACAGGAGAGAGAGGGGGGGGGAGAGGATAGGACAGGGGAGGGAGAGAGAGGAGAGGAGAGGACAAGACAGGAGAGAGAGAGGGGGAGCAAGGGCGCGATAGGGCGAGAACAGGAGAGAACAGAGGGGGAGAGAGGGGGGGGGGGGGGGAGGGGAGGGAGGGAGAGGAGGAGGACAGGAGAGAGAGGGCGAGCAAAGGGCGAAGATAGGAGAGAAACAGAACAGGAGAGAGAGGGGGGGGGGGGGAGGGAGGGAGAGGACAGGACAGGAGAGAGAGGGCGAGCAAGGGCGGCGAAGATAGGAGAGAACAGAACAGGAGAGAGAGGGGGGGGGGGGGGGGGGGAGGGGGGGGGAGGACAGGACAGGAGGAGAGAGAGGGCGAGCAAGGGCGAAGATAGGAGAGGAGAGAACAGACAGGAGGAGAGGAGAGGGGGGGGGGGAGGGAGGGAGAGGACAGGACAGGAGAGAGAGGGCGAGCAAGGGCGAAGATAGGAGAGAAACAGAACAGGAGAGAGAGAAGGGGGGGGGGGGGAGGGAGGGAGGAGAGGAGGGACAGGAGGAGAGAGGGCGAGCAAGGGCGAAGATAGGAGAGAACAGAACAGGCGAGAGAGGGGGGGGGGGGGGAGGGAGGGAGAGGAACAGGACAGGACAGGAGAGAGAGGGCGAGCAAGGGCGAAGATAGGAGAGAGAACAGAACAGGAGAGAGAGGGGGGGGGGGGGGGGAGGGAGAGGACAGGACAGGAGAGAGAGGGCGAGCAAGGGAGGAAGATAGGAGAGAACAGAACAGGAGAGGGGGGGGGGGGGAGGGAGGGGAGAGGACAGGACAGGAGAGGGGAGAGGGGGGAGGGAGAGGATAGGGAGAGGACAGGACAGGAGAGAGAGGGGAGGGAGAGCATAGGTGAGGGCAAGAGAGGAGAGAGAGAGAGAGAGAGAGGAGGGGAGGGAGGGAGAGGAGAGGAGACGACAGGAGAGAGAGAGGGAGGGAGGGAGGGAGGGAGAGGAGAGGACAGGACAGGAACAGGAGAGAGGGGGGAGGGAGAGGATAGGAGAGGAGAGGACAGGAGAGAGTGGGGAGGGAGAGGAGAGGAGAGGAGAGGACAGGAGAGAGGGGGGGGAGGGAGAGGATAGGAGAGGAGAGGACAGGAGAGAGGGGGGAGGGAGAGGATGGGAGAGGACAAGACAGGAGAGGGGAGGAGAGGAGAGGATAGGAGAGGAGGGACAGGACAGGAGAGAGAGGGGGAGGGAGAGGAGAGGAGAGTAGAGAGAGAGGGGAGGGAGGGAAAGGACAGGAGAGAAAGGGGAGGGAGGGGGAGAGGACGGGACAGGAGAGGGAGGGGGGAGAGGATAGGACAGGACAGGAGAAAGAAAGAGAGAGAGAGAGAGAGGGAGAGGATAGGAGAGAGGGGGTAGGGAGGGAGAGGACAGGACAGGAGAGAGAGAGGGGGAGGGAGAGAGAGGATAGGAGAGGGAAGGAAGGAGAGAGAGGGGGATAGGACAGGAGAGGAGAGAATGGGGGAGGGAGAGGAGGAGGACAGGAGGATAGACGGGGTGGGAGAGGAGAGGACAGGACAGGAAAGAGAGAGGGGGGGGTTGGGAGAGGACAGGACAGGAAAGAGTGGGGGAGAGAGGACAGGACAAGAGAGAGAGGGGGGGGAGGGAGGGAGAGGAGAGGAGAGGACAGGACAGGAGAGACAGGGGGAGGGAGAGGAGAGGAGAGGAAAGGGAAGGGGAGAGAGAGAGAGAGAGGACAGGACAGGACAGGAGAGACAGGGGGGAGGGAGAGGAGAGGAAGAGAAAAGAGAAGGGGGGGAGAGAGAGAGAGAGGGCGAAAAAAAAAGGGGGAGGGGGACAGGACAGAAGAGAGATGGGGGGGGGGGGGAATAGGAGAGGAGAGGACAGGAGAGAGAGGAGGGAGGGAGAGGATAGGAGAGGACAGGACAGAAGAGAGAGGGGAGGGGAGAGGATAGGAGAGGACAGGACAGAAGAGAGAGGGGAGGGAGGGAGAGGATAGGAGAGGACAGGACAGAAGAGAGAGGGGAGGGAGAGGGATAGGAGAGGACAGGACAGGAGAGAGAGGGGAGGGAGAGGATAGGAGAGGACAGGACAGAAGAGAGAGGGGAGGGAGAGGATAGGAGAGGACAGGAGAGGAGAGGGGAGGGAGGGAATAGGAGAGCACAGGACAGGAGAGAGAGAGGGGGGAGGGACAGGACAGGACAGGAGAGAGAGAGAGAGGAGAGAGAGAGAGAGAGGAGAGAGGAGAGAGAGGAGGAGAGAGAGAGAGAGAGAGAGAGAGAGAGAGAGACAGACAGATAG
>JADBJO010003622.1:130000-147500 GCA_016801955.1 Conus betulinus | reverse complement strand
AAGGCAAAACAAAAGAGATGAGCAAACTTTCCATTACACAATCCGTCTGCTTTTTCTTTGTTTTAGTTTCGGGCTTTTTTGTTTGGTTGTTTGTTTTTGTTTTTGTGTTGTTTGCAATAGGTACCAGGCAGTCCTGCCAGAAAAACTCTCTCTCTCTCTCTCTCCTTGACTTTTTCCGATCTCTCACCACCCCTGAATTTTATGTGAAAATAACCGAAGGTGTTTGTATTTTAATGCCTATTTCTTAACCCCTATCACCACCTCCCTACCCCGCGAACTTCCCCACCTCTCCCCTACCCTCCCGACACTCTCCCTCCCTCACACTCAACATACAGAGAGAGAGAGAGAGAGAGAGAGAGAGAGAGAGAGCGAGAGAGAGAGAGGAGACTGAGAGAGGAGAGAGAGACGAGAGAGAGGAGAGCGGGAAGAGGGGAGGGAGGTAGACGGGGGAGAAAGAAAATGAGAGGAGGAGGAAGGAAGGAGACTGAAGGAGAGAGAGAACGAGGAAGAGGGGGGATGAGGGAGGACGACAGGAAGGGCGGACAGGGGAAGGGAAGAAGGAGGAGGTGAAGTTAGAGGAGAAGGTGAAGGAGGAAGTGAAGAAGGAAGGAGGTGAAAGAGGGGGAGGAGGAGGAGGAGGAACGAAGAGAAAGAGGAGGAAGAGGAGGAGGAAAAAGAGGAGGAGGAAGACGAGGAAAAAGAGGAGGAGGAGGAAGATGGAAGAAAAGGGGGAAGAAAGAGGAGTAGGAGGAAGGCGGAGGAGGAGGAAGAAGAAGAAAAAACGAGGAAGAAGTGGGGGAGGGAGAAGAAGAAAGGAGAAAAAAGGAGAAAAAAAGGAGGAGCAGAAGAGGAGGAGGAAAGAGGAAAGAGGAGGAAGAAGTGGGGGAAGGAAGAGGAGGAGCAGGAAGAGAAGGAGGAAGAGGAAGGCGAAAGCTTCAGGAAGAAGGAGGAACGAGGAGGATGTGGGGGAGGGGAAGGGAGGGGGGGGGAGGGGGGGAGCGGGGCTAAAAATCAGGGGGAAAAGGACGATGGGGAAGAAGAGGCAGTGCGTTGTGAGGGAAAGAGGAAGGAGAATGAGGAGGGGCAGGAGGAGGAGGAGGAGGAGAGAAGGAGGAGGAGAAGGAGGTGGAGGAGGAGGAGGAGGATGGAGAAGGAGGTGGAGGAGGAGGAGGAGGAAGAGGAGCAGGAGAAGGAGGAGGAAAGTGAAGGGAGGAGGAAAGCGATGTATCAATTAAGAAAGGAGGAGGAGGAGTAGAGGAAGAAGGGAGGAGGAGAATCAGGAGAGAAGGAAAGGAGGAGGAGGAGTGGAGGTAGAGGAGGAAGGGAAGAGGAGGAGGAGAAATCAGGAGAAGAGAAGGAGGAGAAGGGAGGAGTAGGAGGTACAGGAGGAATGAGAGCAGGAAGGAGAATGAGGAGGAGGAGAATGATGATGATGAGGAGGAGGAGGAGGAGAAGGAGGATGAGGAGGAAGAGGAGGATGATGAGCAAAAAGCGAGCATCAAGTAGGAGGAGAGGAAGAAGAAGAGATGGAGGACGGATATGTATCAGGATGAAGGACGAGGAGGCACACGACGTATCAGAAAGGAGGAGAAGGAGGAGAAGGAGGAGGAGGAGGAAAGCTAAAGTACCAAGACGGAGGACGACAAGGAAGAGTAGGAACATGAATCACTATGAAGAAGAAAGGGGGGGGGGGGGGGGGTAGGGGGGGAGGGTTGAGGGGGATGGGGGAAGGTGAAGTGTTCGGCAGAAAGGAGGACGAAGAGGAGGAGGTCAGAGGAAAAAATATCAGGAAGGGAAACGAGGGGGGAGGGGGAGACGAAACATCAGGAAACAGAACGAGGAGGTGGGGAGGAGGAGGCCAAGTATCAGAGAGAAGGACGTCAGGACGTGTGTGTGTGTGTGTGTGTGTGTGTGTGGGGGGGGGGGGGGGGGAGGGGGGGGGCAGATGATCAAAGACGATGGGGGGGGGGAGGAGGAGGAGGGTGTGAAACAAAGTTCCTGAAAGAAGGACGGAGAGGTGGAAGGGGAGGGCGAAAAGTATTAGAAACAAAAGTAAGAGGTGAGGAGGAGGGGGGTTGGGGGTGGGGGGGGGGGGGGGGGGGGGTGGGTCAACATATAGGGAAGGAGGACGAGAGAGGAACGTGGGGAAGAAGAATGAGGAAGACATGATAAGGAAGAAAAACAGGATGAGGAAGACATGATAAGGAAGGAACAGGACGAGAAAGACATGATAAGGAATGAAGAGGATGAGGAAGACATGATAAGGAATGAAGGAGGATGAGGAAGACATGATAAGGAATGAAGACGAGGAAGACATGATAAGAAATGAAGGGGATGAGGAAGACATGATAAGGAAGAAGAGGATGAGGAAGACATGATAAGGAATGAAGAAGACGAGGAAGACATGATAAAGAATGGAAAGGAAGAGGATGAGGAAGACATGATTAGGAAGGAAACAGAATGAGGAAGACATGATAAGGAAGGAACAGGATGAGGAAGACATGATAAGAATGAAGAAAAGGGATGAGGAAGACATTATAAGGAATGAAGAGGATGAGGAGACATGATAAGGAATGAAGAGGATGAGGAAGACATAAGGAAGGAACAGGATGAGGAAGACATGATAAGGAATGAAGAGGAAGAGGAAACATGATAAGGAATGAAGAGGATGAGGAAGACATTATAAGGAATGAAGAGGATGAGGAAGACATGATACGGAATGAAGAGGATGAGCAAGACATGATACGGAAGGAACAGGAGGAGAGGAAGACATGATAAGGAATGAAGAGAATGAGGAAGACATGATAAGGAATGAAGAGAATGAGGAAGACATGATAAGGGAAGAAAACAGGATGCGGAAGACAACACAAAAGAGAAGAAGACGAGGAAGACATGATAAGGAATGAAGAGAGATGAGGAAGACATGATAAGGAACAAAGAGGGATGAGGAAGACATAACACGGGATGATGAAGAGGAAGACATGGTAAGGAATGACGAGAGGAGAGAGAGAGAGAGAGACGAGAGAGAGAGAGAGAGAGAGAGAGAGAGAGAGAGAGAGAGAATGTGGGGTTTCTGTGTAGCAGTCATCGACCATTCTCATCGTCACGTCCTTCTGGGTGTAGGTATACGGTACACGTCCCTCACCTCCAACTCGCCCCCGTTACCCCGCCGTCAGTCATACCGTCTTCACAGGTCAGCGTTAAACGTTAAACATGAATGCAGCTGATGTAACGAAAGACCGTTACCTACGATGACAGGCCGTCATTGAGTTCTCTCCCCCTCCCCCTCCCTCCCTCCATCACACCCACCTCCCCTAATCCCCTCCCCTACTTAGTCGTATGCAATCCGCGGAGCACATCTTCATTTGGAAAGGAAAAAAAAAAAAAAAAAGAAAAACGACACACGAACAACACATACACCACACACACATACTCTCTCTCTCTCTCTACCCACACACACACACACTTTTTCTTCTTTTTTTTTTTCTAGCCCACACCCCACACCACCCCCCCCCCCCCCCTTCCGCATACTTTTTTCTTTTTTTTTATTTTCTTCTTCTTTTTTCTTTCTTTCCTTCCCTCACATGCAGTTCATGACTACTATGGTTACAAAAAATCACCATGGAATTCAACTGGCAATACAGCTGTTACCTTCGCCAGAAAACGAAGGAAGTCCACCACACTGGAAAAGCAACCCCGTCACGACCGGCGTGTTGGTATGGGTCTCAGGCCTGTTCGAACGGGTGAGGAGGGCGTTTACACGCACGCACGCAGGCACGCAGGTACACACACACACACACACACACACACCACACACACACACACACACACACACACCACACAACAACCACACAACTTATTTCGCTTACCATGACATTCAGTGTATACAGCTTTTCATTTCTTTCTGTCCTTGACGGTGTATTTTCCATTCTCCTTTTTCTTTCGTCTCGATACGAAAAAAAAGTACTAGTTCTAGTATCACTGCTATTACTACTACTATACTGCTACTGCTACTACTACTACTGCTGCTGCTGCTGCTTCTGCTGCTGCTGTTATTGTCAGAGTAAAAATCATGACGATAATGATGCTAACGGTGATGATGATGATGACGACGACGTCAACAATGATACTGATGATGATGATGATGATGATGATGATGATGATGATGATGATGATGATACGGTGATGGTGATGGTGATGGTGGTGAAGATGATGATGACGATGATGATGATGATGACGATGATGATAATGGTGATGATGATGATGATGATGATGATCATGATGACGGTGATGGTGATGGCGGTGAAGATGATGATGGTGATGATGATGATGGTGATGATGATGATGATGATGATGGTGATGATGATGATAGAAATAATAACACCGGCCATAGGACAAAATAAAAAAAAAAAAAAAAAAAAAAAAGGGCGGAGAGAAAAAAAGAGGGTGGCAGTGTGCGCAGTGTGCGAGACAAGTTCTTGCCACTGACTCGGACTACAACTACTACTACTGATGATGATGATGATGATGATGATGATGGTCGTGAAAATGACGAAGGTCATCCACATCATTACCATCATTATATCAACATCGTCATACCAACGTCAGGGAAGATGCCGCAGGCAGGTGGTAAGTCACGTGGGCGTTGGCCGAGGTCACTCCGATGCGCGAGACGACTTACGCGCGTTTATTGACCATAGTTTACGCCCCCCCCCCCCCCCCCCCCCCCCCCCCCCCCCCCCCCCCCCCCCCCCCCCCCCCCCCCCCCACCACCCGACCATCCCCACCACCTCTCCTTCTCTCCCATGTTTTTCTGTGGCCATATGCCGCAGTTAGGATTTTGCGCTAAACACTATTTTAGTCCTTGTAAGCGTTTTTTTTTTTTTTTTTTTTTTTTTTTTTTTTTTAGGCCTACCAAAAGCTTGAGCCAGCATTTAATGTTAAACTGATCTAATTAATCAAAAGAACAACTCCCCCACCGATCATTTCCCTTGTTTTGGGGGCAGATTGCCACCGATGACATCACAAACAAACAAACAGAAACAAACTCAAATGCATGACCTTCCCCTTAGATTGACGTCACATTTCAGGCCTTGGTACTCTCGCTCGTGACCCTATCCTTGCGCCAGTTGGACAACCACAAAAATAGTTCCCTTCCTTTCGTTTGAATCTGTCTGCTTGAAACCACCTGGCTTGTACCTCGATGGCCATACGAAAGAAAATGGGGAGAATCGATGTTTTACAGACACAACAACAATTCTCAACACAATCTAACGGCGCCAGTCTATAAGGAATCGACTCCTTAAGCAAGGTCTCGGACGCATGATTTTTTTTTTTTTTTTTTGCGTGCAGCCTGTGTTGTTCTCTACTCCCCTACCCTCATCATGGCGGCGAGAGCGTGTGTGTGTGTGTGTGTGTGTGTGTGTGTGTGTGTGTGTGATGTGTGTGTGTGTGAGTGTGTGTGTGCCTGTGCGTGCGTGCGTGCGTGCATGCGTGCGTGTGTTGTGTTCTGTTTTTTGTGTACGTGTGCCACTATCAGTGCTATTCTTAAATTCACACCAATGGAAATCAAGGTCTTGAAACAAAATCGACATACAGCCCAAACTATTTCAACATTGAAGAAATGCCATACGTAAACAGCAGGGTTATGAAGTGAAAGTTTAGCAATATTGTACATTGCATGGGAATTGTGAAGAATACTATCTAGAGCAGTCTAACAGAAAGAAGGAAAATACGGTTTCAAACTTTGGAAATCAAATCACACATCGACGTTTCAGATACTGGATTTGGTTCACATTCTCTCGCTCTCTCTATCTCTGTTTCTCTATCTCCCTCTCATGAAGCGTGCGTGCGTGCGTGTGTGCGCGCGCGCGTGCGCACTTATGTATATGTATATGTGTGCGTACTTTTTTAGTTTGCTATTGTTTACTGGGGGGTGGGGGTGGGGGTGGGGGGGGGTCTCTTTACTTTTCATTCTTTCAGAGAGGAGGGGAGGGGCGGGAATCGGGGAGGTTGGGGGGGGGGGGGGGTGTATTTAGAATTAAGATGACGGGGAAGGGGGAAGGACAGACAGGAAAGGGGTGGGTTGGGTGGGGATTCGTAAACAAAAGTAAAGATTAGGATGCCGCAGGGGATTGCCTTTCTGAACACAGAACACCCACACACGGGGCAGCTTCACCACCGCCAAGGAATGCGCAATCCCACTTCATTGTGTGTGTGTGTGTGTGTGTGTGTGTGTGTGTGTGTGTGTGTGTGTGTGTGTGTGTGTGTGTGTGTATGCGTGTGTGTGTGCGCGCGCGCGCGCGAATGTGAGTGTATGTGTGTGTGTAAGTGTGTGTGTGTGTGTGTGGTGTGTGTGTGTGTGCGTGCGAGAGAGAGAGAGAGACAGAGAGAGAGAGAGAGAGAGCGCGCGCGCGCGCGCGCGCGCGTGTGTGTGTGTGTGTGTGTGTGTGTGTGTAAGAATAGTAATAGTGGTAGTAGTTGTAGTAGTAGTAGTAGTTGTACCAGCAGCAGCAGTAATAGTAGCAGTTGTAGGAGTCGTGATGGTAGTATTTGTTGTTTTTTAGCAGCAATAGTAGTGGCAGCAGTTGTTGTTGTAGTTGTAGTGGTGATGGTGGTGGTAGCAGTAGCAGCCAAACAATACCATGGGAAGAGGTGAGGGCTTTTCTTTCTTGTTTGCTTACGTGTTTCTTTTTCATCAGTTTCCAATCGACTCTGGGCATAGACACTTTCGGCTTAACAAAACAGTCAGTTTGGCGGTTTCCACTGATGCACGGGAAATCTAAGTAACGAATTTACACACACACACACACACACACACACACACACACAGTCACACACACACACGCGCGCACACACGCGCGCACGCACGCACGCACGCACGCACGCACACACACACACACACACACACACACACACGTGCGTGCTCGCACGCGGAGTATGCCGGAAAGAGAGGGGAGTGGGGGGGATAAGAGGGGTGGGGGGTAAGAGACAGGTAGACTGAGGCAGAGAGAGAGAGAGAGAGTGAGAGAGAGAGAGAGAAGGGGGGAGGGGGCGGAGTGGGAAGATAAAAAAAAAAATCTCTGGAGAAGAGCACCTTCTAGCTCAGCGCTCGTGGATCGAACGATCTATGACATTTCCAATCCCCCCCCCATCCCCCCCCCCCCCACCCCCCCCCCCCCCCCACCCCCTCCATCCCCTACCAGTAACACGGCACCGGCTGCCAGACCCGGGGACCGTAACGACCAGGGCCCAGCCACCTCACCTTCCCTCCCTGCCTTCACCCCCCCCCCCCACCCCCCACCCCTGTGTCATGGAACTGTCTGTCCTTTCGCCTTCCCGGTCAGGCTACATCCTCAAACCGGTTCGTAAGGCCAGGTCCGCAGTCCGCCGCCGCAGCGACCCCGCCGGTCCCCCCCCCCCCCCCCCCCCCCCCCCCCCCCCCCCCCCCCTTCTCCTGGACGTCAACTGGACTGGACTGGCGTCTCAAGGCTTGAAAGGAAGGAGCAGGACTGTAAGATGTTGGGATGGGAGGTTCGGGAGCCTGTGCCACAAGGGCACTGGTCAGTATAAGAGAGTTTGAGAGACGGGACAGGAGCTGGCAGTGTCCTGTTCACAGCCTGAAGATGGTCACTTTGAGCTGCTCTGTGGAGTTGGGTGGATGCCGTCCTCTTCAGTCCCAAATGTCCTGGCGTTGGCGCCGCGCTCTTCTGAAGCTGCTCCTCGGGATGGTTTTAGCGTGTAGGCCACGTTTGATCGACTGAGAACTGGGCCCAAAGTCTGGCTAAGCTCACTTACCAGACGCTTGCTGTTTACTTCACTGCTCAGAAGGCTGGAGGATGACAGCAGAAGTTTTGGCACAGAGATGTGAGAGAGGAAAAAAAAAAAAAAAAAAAGTCGATTTGGAATGAACCTGAGTACTCTCTATCCTTCTTCTTCTTCTGACTCAACTGCACGTGGGTGGTTCCACCGTGAAATTATGAATTTGGTACCACTATCTACAATATCAGACAGCTCTAGAATTACACAACAAAAGCAGCAGCAATGAAAAATAATGAAGACGATAACAACACAAACAGCCCAACAACAACAACAACAACAATGAAGATGATAACAACACAAACAGCCCAACAAGGACAGCAGCAAACAACAACAATGAAGACGATAACAACACAAAACAGCCCAACAAGGACAGCAGCAACAATAACGATGAAGACGATAACGACACAAACAGCTACAATAACATTCATACCAACAAATACAGAGCTTCAGGTCTCTTTTCAGTCACAGTGTCTGCCCTCTGGCAAAAGCATCGGACACATTCAAGTCTGTACCTGAGACTCCAAGCAGCTGCAGCCAGTCATTGTTAACAGCAAGCACCACGCGTCAGCTCTGAGTGTACTTATCACCTGGAGGAAACTCGGTATGTGCAGACTGTCTGTAGTAGTAGTAGTAGTAGTAGTAGTAGTAGTAGTAGTAGTAGTAGTAGTAGTAGTAGTAGTAGTAGTAGTAGTAGTGGCAGTAGTAGTATAGTAGTAGTACTTTCATTTTACGTCTTTTTCACAAAAAGTATGTGATATTAGGCGAAAGTGTGTGTGTGTGTGTGTGTGTGTGTGTGTGTGTGTGTGTGTGTGTGTGTGTGTGTGTGTGTGTGTGTATACGTTTATGACAGTGATCTCTGCGTGCGTGCATGCGTGTGTGTGTGTGTGTGTGTGTGTGTGTGTGTGTGTGTGTGTGTGTGTGTGTGTGTGTGAATGGAATGACAATGTGTCCTGCAAAAAAATAGAATGCCATTGTCTGCTGAAAATGAACAGAATGCCATTGTCTGCTGAAAATGGATAGAATGCCATTATCTGACGAGGAGCGACAGGCACGAGAATGACACAAGGAATGGTTTCAACGTGGAATGACGGCAGGCTGAAAATGAAAAACAAAACCTGAAGCAGAATCCTTACCCTACAAAACGAAAGGAACAAACCAAGGACACACCGAAAACACAACGCCTTTCGACATATCAGGTCTTCCTCAAGCACGACAAATAAGCGACTGTCTAATTCTTCCGGAGCTTCCATTGTTTTGATCCTGTCCGAGGAAGACCTAACATGACGAAACGCGTTGCATTTGCATTTTTTTTTTGCAGCTTTTTTTGTTTGTTCCATCGTCACCCTGTGTTTGCTCTCACACAATGCAATGATTCATGTTTACACCATACAGTCGATGTTCGATCCAAACAGTTCACGTATATACATTTTCACCACCAGGAAACTGATCTTCAGCACAAAATCTACCCAGGAAAAGCGACGCACGAGAAAGGATCCATGACTTCTAAGTCATTGGACACGGCAGGGGTGGGTGATGAAAGAATCATGTACCGTGTGAGTCAGGTGTGGACACGGGTTCGTCTTGGGTGGAGGGGGGGGCGGGGTGGGGGGGAGGAGGGGGAGACGGGAAGGGAGGGGGTTAGGGGGGGGGGGGGGGGGGGGGGGGGAGGAAGGAGTGGCGACATCTACCGACGAACGCGGACACATAATCATACCACACAAAGTCGCACGTTCACACCCCCTATCATAATTCGGCCTATCACCTTCGTGTCGACAAAACCAGGAAATGTAACGCCCAGTAAAAATCACAAACAAGTCTTTGAAAGAAAAAAACAGCAGACTACGCTTTACGCAAACGATGAAAAATCACAAAAAACAACTTCCCTCCCCCCCCCCCCCCCCCCCACCCACCACCTCCCCCATACGGCGACCCACGCTATATCCACGAAGGCCGCCGTGACAGCGCGCGAACAATCCGCGGCTAGCTATCGATGATGTCAAAGAACCTCAAAACGGAAGGCACACACGAACACACATATCTGTACCTCAAGCAAAAACTCTTAATTAGGGAGGAGGGGAATAAAAAAAAAAAAAAAAAAAAGAAGAAAAGAAAAGAAAAACCCGAACGGGGAAGATAAGCGAAGGCGAGGAGGAGGATGACGGTGATTTTGCTCTTTTTTTTTTTTTTTCTCTCCCTTTTTTTATGGTGATTATATAGTGGGGGGGGGGGGGGGGGGGGAGGGGGGCATGGGGGGGGGGGGGGGAGGGGGTTCGGTAGTGTGAGAGTGGGAGCAGAAAAAGAGAGAGGGAGAGGGGGGGGGGGGGGGGGGGGAGGGAGGAGTGAGGAGGGAGGGGGAGGAGGAGGAGGAGGAGAGGCGAAGGCCGAAAAGGGTAACACAGGAGACGAGTTTGGCCACCCAGTGACGCACGACACACAAGGCCGCCGCCTCCCACGCCACACCACCACCACCACCACCACCACCGCAACGACCTGACGCGCGAGCTCACTTTCAGCTGCCGCTCAACCCCCCCCCCCCCCCCCCCCCCCCCCCCCCCCCCCATCCCCCAACCCTCCCTCCCCTTCCCTCGTCCAGCCCTTCCGCCAGGCGCCGCCCTCTTCATCCGCTCCCCGAGGCAGACTTCTCAGACAACGCAGCAGGTTATGGTTAGGCTATATCGCACACACACACCGATCGCCCCCCGACACAACGCACGCACGTGCGCGAGCACGCGCACAAACACGTGTGTAGACACACACACACACACGCACACACGCGCGCGCGCGCGCGCACACACACACACACACACACACACGCACGCACGCACACACACACACACACAAACTTGCGTGCACACGCGCACACACACACACAATGTGTACGCCGTATACTTGCACGCGCGCGCGCCCCCGCGCAAGCTAGCACACACACACACACACACACACAGGCACACGCACATGAATACGCCGCAGACACGCACCGCGCCCGCGCGCGCGTCCGCGCACACACACACACACACACACACACACACACAAACTTGCGTGCACACGCGCACACACACACACACAATGTGTACGCCGTATACTTGCACACGCGCGCACGCCTCCGCGCAAGCTAGCACAGCACACACACACACACACACACACACACACACACACAGCACGCGCATTTAAGACACGTTTCCAAAGAAGCTTCCCTGACAAACAAGCCAACTTCCAAACAAGCCGACAAGCAAAGCGCGCGCGCGCGCACTCACACACACACACACACACACACACACACACACACACACACACACACACACACACAGCAAGTGGCCAAAGTCCACTCCCACTAACCAAAATGATCGAAGAGCATCGATGTCTTCCTGTAACGTTTTAAACAGGCTCATTACGTGGGGAAAGCCAGCCGTTCTGTGAATGAGGCAGCCGCATTCATCAAACGAGACACAAACTGTGTCAATGGGTTGTTCGTGGACCACCCCCCCCCCCCCCCCCCCCCCCCCCCCCCTGTCTCCTCCAAGCCCTCTACCACTCTCTCCCTATCCCCCATCACCCCCCCACCGTACTTCCTCCCTTCCCCCACGCCTCGCATTTCACTCTTCTCTTTCTCATTATGATTTTAGTTTTCGAGGTTTTTTTTTTTTTTTACCCCTACTTCCCGGATGAGCTTTTTTTTTTTTCTTTCTTTCTTTTTCTTTTTTTTTTTTTCTTTTTGCATTCAATGACATGATAAAGTCTGTCGAGTCAGTGTGGGGGTGGCGAGAGGATAGTTGTGGAGATGGGGGAAGGGGAGCGGGGGGAAAGGGGGCGGAGGGGGGGGGGGGGGGGGGGGGAGAGGGGAAGAAGAGGTCATTGACTTTTCAAAAATGTAGTAGGGTGGTGGAGTGGGTACAGGGGGGTGAGGGGGGAAGGGAGGTGAGACAGCGAGGGGCTGGAGGTGGGGGGGGGGGGGCGGGTGGTGGGGGGGGGGGGGGGGGGGCGGCGAGGGGTGAAAGCAGAAGACGGGGGGTTCTCGTTTGACCTGCGGTCAGTGTTGAATCCAGGGACACCCCAAACTCTGTCTGTGTGGTCATGTTGATCTGGACTTCCCACAAAATCCACTTGGACGTTGAAACACGCAGCTGGTTCTCCCCTCCCCTCCCCTCCCCCCCCCCCCCCCAATCCCCCCAGCGATTGCAACCTACCACCCAACATGCACAAACGTTTCAAATGGCAACAGCTATGTCTTTTCCTTCTCCTACTACTTCCCCCCCCCCCCCCCCTCTTTCTGTCTGTCTGTCTGCCCCTGTCTCTCTTTCTCCCCCTCTCACTCACTCTTATTCGGTGTGCTCCGTGTTCCTCTTTTCCGCTATGGCGTACGAACAAGCTTTAACCACCATCAAGGCTCACGCTTGTCAGTGGTTCTGCTCTTTCCGGTGTGTAGTTGTACTGTCTGTACTGAACATGAGGACGCTTCAACAAAACAAACAAACATACCTTGCACCAAGACGGGGCAGACCCTAAGCACGATGTCCTTACCGTATCCGCTGCCTAAACGGAGGAAAAAAAAAAAAAACGTTTTGATCGGCACAGGGCGATGGGAGAGTGTGTGTGAATGAAATGCCTATCAACGCTTTTCCCCCTTCCCCCACCCCCATCCTCCTTCCCCTTCACCCGCCCATCCATTTCGTCCCCCCCCCCCCCCCCCCCCCCCCCCCCCCACCCCCCTATCCCCATCTCTTTCCTCCTTCCCGACTGGGGTTGGCTATACTCAATAGCAGGGCTAGAACACCCGAGCAAAAGGGATCGATGATGGCGAGTGGTGGGGTGGGTTGTGGGCTTATGACAGTGGCGGGATCAGGTTGGGTGGGCATCGTTGACCGGCGGTGATCACTTGGCTGTTGTCTGTTGACCCAACTACCCCCGTCCCCTGTACTGGCCACTCTGACCCCCCCCCCCCCACCCCTCCCACCTCCCCCTTCGCCATCCCGCGACATGGGCCGAGCCCACCCCCCCCCCCCCCCCCCCCCCCCCCTCTCTCCAGGCATACGCGCGCGCGCGCGCGCACGCACAAACACTTGCTCGTGAGCACGCAAGAGACGCGCGCGCGCACACACAGACACACAAGGCATACACAAAATACACACATAAGCGCGCGTGCTTGTGTATGCATGCAACAAGTGTTTCGCAGACACACTCGCGGTGCGCACGAACACACGCAAATGCAACATGTACACACAAAAGGCGCGCGCGCGCACGCTTGCTTAGCAAACACAACAAAAGCATACGTGCGCACGTACATCCTGAACGTAAGAGCTACACATACACACACACGCGCGCGCGCGCGCGCGCACGCACGCACTCACGCACACGCCCAGAAAGAGAAAGAGAGAGAGAGAGAGGGAGAGAACACACACGCACACACACACACACACACACGCGCGCGCGCGCGCGCGCGCGCGCGAATGAAAGAGATCGATACAATCTCGACACGGGCCCAAAGATTGGGGGCAGTGTTGCGCCAGTACTGGTCAGCGCAATTTGTTAATGTAGTGGGCTTTCGACTTGTCGGTGCCTTCCTCATCACGGATTATGGCCTCTCTCACTCTTTGCGTGCCTCTCCGCAAGCGCGCACGGGGGTTGTGTTACGTACATCTCTTCTGAAGTGTGATGAGAAAGGTGGAGGTCGCAACGCCAGCCCCTGTTCTTGCGTGAGCACGCCCGTGTACGTGTGAGACGCACAAGAAATTGCAAACTTCTGTTTACAGTTATAACTACCTCACATCCCTTTACCCGCGCGCGCGCGCGCACGTGTGTGTGTGTGTGTGTGTGTGTGTGTGTGTGTGTGTGTGTGTGTGTGTGTGTGCATGGTGAGTGGAAGAGAGAGACACAGAGAGAGAGAGAGAGAGAGGAGAGAGTGTTCTTGTGTGTTCTTGGGTGTGGGGGGGGGACATGGAGAGAGAGAGAGAGAGAGAGAGAGAGAGAGAGAGAGAGAAAGTGTGTGTGTATGTGCGTGTGTGTGTGCAGAGAGAGAGAGAGAGAGAGAGGAGAGAGACAGAGAGAGAGAGAGAGACAGACAGATAGACAGAGTGTGCATGGGGAGTGAGAGTGTGTGTGCGTGGTGTATGTAAGCGAGTGCAAGCGCGCACGCGAGTGTCGAGTGAACGAGCTCCGATAGCTGAGGCTCCATCATGAAATTTGTATGGTCAATGTGACATATGGACATCAGACTGTCAGCGCTGCCATTTTACATTGCAAGCCCCCCACCCATCCCATCCCCCCCCCCTCCCCCAACCAGCATAATGATTGCGAGTATCAACGCGTGCGTGCACACACGTGCAGGAGGAACACTGCTCTCACACTTGACTGTGACAGATAATTCACAGAACACGAAACAGGCTGCATCAAATATAGGAATCAGCCACTCGCAAGGCAAGCAGAGACAACTCCCACTTTACCCTCTAATACACCGAGTTCCCTTTACAGTGGTCTACAACACATGGCCTTTCACAAATGAAAAAAAAAAGTACTGACAATAATGATAATGATAACCGAGGCAACACCGAACCACGCACATAACGATGGCACAGTAACGCTTAACATGCAACACAGAAAACAAAACACAAACAAACCACCTCTAGCTTCTACCCCTCCGAAAGGTTTGCAGGCACACTAATAAACCCCGTTAGCCTAAAAACACAAACAACAAAACGACCGGACAACCCTGACTGTAAAAACTCCATTACGTCTGTCCGCCTTCCCCCATCTTTGACCTACATCCGTACTCTCCCAAACGGCCTCCACCAATCGGCGAGGGCCACGGAACTGGGTCCAGCCAACCAAAAGCCGGCAGCCGCGCTGAGAACTTCTCACAGTCTGTGGGAAGGGGACGAGTCCGTTCTACCTCCGTGGGGGTGGTGGTAGGTGGGTAGACAGACCGAAGAACTTGTGTTGGGGCGGAGGAGGAATCCAATGAACATTGCGAGAGTACAGCTGGGAGGTAGTGAGCAGTTGGGGGGTGTGGGTGGGGGGGGGGGGGGGGGGGGGGGGGGGGGGGGAGGAGTGCGTGTGTGCGTATGTGTGTGTGTGTGTGTGTGTGTGTGTGTGTGAAAGTGGTGAAGTCATGTGTATTTAGGTCAAAGTGTGTGAGAGTGTGTCGTAAAATCGGGGGCTCTGCGCACGCAAGCGCGCGCGCGTGTGCACAGACAGACAGACAGACAGACACACACACACACACACACACACAGGCTACAACATCAGCTGCTGTGCAGATTAGTACACACCCTCTACCCCCCATCCCCACACCCCCTCTCCTCAGATCTCCCCATCACCTTTTCGACATCCGTAGGAGGAAAGGGGGGGAGGAAAGCGCATGGTAAGGGGGGCGAGGGGTGGTGAAGACTTGCTCCTTGAGGGGCCGCATACACCAGAGCTGACATCATCTTCACAGGCAGGCGTGGTGAATCCCTGCTGAAAAATGCCAGGAGCGTGAACCGCCGCCTGAACTGCCTGCCGTATGTCGGCTGACACTGAAAACTGAAAACGCCTTGGACTGGCACCACATCAAAACGGGGGGGGGGGGGGGGGGGGGGGGGGGGGGGGGAGGGGGGGATGGGAGGGGTAGAAAAGAGGGTGGAAGTAAACTGGGGTGGGGGGGGTGGGGGGATGAGAGTAGTGTAGGTGTCGTGTATTGGGGGGAGGAAGGTAAGGGGACGGGGGAGGGGGGGGGGGGGGGGGGGGGATTTTCGACCTGCAGCCTACGACGGCACAACTCACTGCCTTTGTTCTTTGCGTGTTGACTGCCAGAATATCTTTCGTTTCCTCCTCTGGGTTTTTGTTGTTATTGCTGGTGTTGTTGTTGTTGCAAACCGCCACAGGGTCATTTCGGATTTAGTTTGCCTGCCCCCCCCCCCCCCCCCCCCTCCTCTACTCTCCTCCCTCCCTTCCCTAGGGCTCTCTCTCTCTCTCTGTGCAGAAGGTGAGATGTGTGTGTGTGTGTGTGTGTGTGTGTGTGTGTGTGTGTGTGCAGAAGGTGAGAGATTAATTCAGTAACGCTCCCCTCCGAGCGGTGTTTCCACCCTAAAAAGTCTGTCCTGACGTCGGGGTTAACCCGGGAGCTTGCTGTCTGTCTGTCTGTCTGTCTGTGCAGGCTATTGTCGGTAGTGACGGAGGAAGTCGGATCCGTCCCAGATCGTCGTCCTCTCTCTCTGAAGCGTTGCATTCCCTGGCCCCAGAGACCTCGTCGATACCCTGTTCTCACAGACACACTGACAGAACTGGAACGACAAACGCACACTAGGACGATCGACTAAAAGAAAACGGTCTTCTCGACGCCGGGCACGCCAACAAGGATTCAAACCTACGATTCCCTCGCGCTGGGGCTATACAGCGTAGAGCCCCCCCCCCGAGATTCACCCCCCCCCCCCATCCTCCTCCCCCGGTCGGTGGATTGGGGACCCCCTCAAGCTTTGTGCTTGGGGGAGGGGGGGTGGGGGTGGGGGTGGCACTGGATACTACGGAAAAAAGTGCCGCGATCCAACATAACCTGAGAGATGGAAAACTTGGTGTCCAAACCCGCACTGTCTGGTGTACGTTCATTTAACCCCGTACTATCAGGGTAACCAGACAACCATCAGCTGCTCTGAAGTCGGAATGTGTCGGCTGAGGCCAGCGGGGCAGACCTCCTGCAGTCACAAGCACGGAAGACGACCAGACACAGTACATCTCAACCAGTATAGCCATGCCGACTGATGTTCGACGGTATGGTGCTCGTCCCGTGGTTCTCCAGGCGGCGACTGCGCTAGCAGGCCTTCAGCCTCAAAGTTTCCCTACCACAGTGACAGGAGAAGCAATTCCCCCACCCACATCTTACAGTCCCAGCCTTGAGACGCCAGGCGTGGCCCAGTCCGGTTGAGGTCCAGGAGAGGCTGTGGGGACCGGCGGGGTCTCTGCGGCGGACTGCTGACTTTCGCCTTACTAACCGAATTGAGGATTTAGCATTGCCGGGAAACGCGAGAAAAAAAAAAAAAAAAAAGAAACCCGCGATGCGTGCCTGCGAACTGGTTGTTGTACCACTGAAATCTCTCCAGGGTCCGGTTTTAACGGATGCTTCAAAGACTTGTTAGTCCACCTGTTATGACGTCTAACGAGCGCCATTTTCGGCGGGTAACAGGGCAGTCAGTTTAACTGGTGAACAAACCGCGGTTCATTGAACTCTGCAGTCAATGGGCTTAACTCGTCCTTTACATGTGACGATTTCTCTGGCAGTTCAGTGAAAGCCAACTCTCTCCATGGACCATGGAACACACACCGTAAGTCATCGCCTATGGGCCCTCACACACACACACACACACACACACACACACACACAGCCGGATCCCGTCTCAGCCAAATTAACGTTCACACGTTGGTCCCCCGTCATTATTTTGTCTATTGTTTAATTGTTTTGTTTGTTCGTTTTACAACAAGCCTCATAATTCAATCATCCATCTACAGACCAAAGACATTACAGGGAGAGACACCCTCACCTCTCCCTTTCTCCCCTCAGGCAAATGTTTCTTCCCACATGCTCTTCACCTGTCAGATTTTCGGTTCGAAACAGCAATACGGGGACGTGTGGCGTTGGCTTCGGAGACGGAAGACTTATCCACACCCTTACGGACACCTGCTCCAAGGTTTAACGTTATCGAGTTCACTATTG
>JADBJO010003622.1:105000-117500 GCA_016801955.1 Conus betulinus | reverse complement strand
TTGACACGACGGATTCCCTATAACAGAACCATCAACGACCCACCTCCCACCCCCTGCTTTTGTTCATCGTCTGCTATTAATAGTTCTTGTCTCAAATCACGTATATTTTGTTTGCGATTAATCCTTATTGTCTGAAATGATGTATATTTTATATGCGAGTAATCCTTATATGCTTTGTATCCTTCGAAACAGACTGTCCAGGACGGGGGAAATCGTGATGGTATTGCTTAAGTGCACTAAGTTGATGTATTATTAGTCAGGTAACACACCAAGGTTATCTCTGCACTCATACACGCATATGCACACTCATGCGCCCACCAAACATTCACCTCTCTCTGGGAATGGGATGTCACGCATTCGTTTCTCTCCTAACACGACTGGAACAAGAAATACAATTTCTATGCTACTTATAATCAAACATGAAAATCCAATTACACAAAATGAACAAATCAACACATAAAAGATCAATACTTCCTAATCCCGGGTTATAATAAAATGACTCCTTACCTGGCCAGGTTTTCACACACACAACCACGCTTTCACACCACACCACAGTTCTTGAAAAAGTCTCTTCACGTCTTCTTCTTCAGCACTGCTTGATGGTGAAGCCCTTGGTTGACTGGCTCCAGGTATCAGGACTGGGTCCTCGTGGCCGACTCTGGGATCTCGACGTAGAACTCTTCTTCTTTCTCTTTCACCCACCTCTGGGTTCAAATTCAGTTTGTCTGTCTTCACCCACCTCTGGGTTTCAAAACTTAGGTTTTCTTCTCTTCCCTTCAACCCTAAGACTTTGCTGTCTCTTCTATCTCCCAGACCACGTTTCTTTTGACCCTAGTCCGTCCTGCTCACTCTCCTCCCTTCTCTCTCTCCCCTGCTTCCTCTCTCTCTCTCTCTCTGGTGTTGTTCTCCTGACGTTGTCTTCCCTCAGTTTATATAGGGGGTGCAAACAAAGGATCCCCCTTCGGGACATGCCTTGTCCATGCTGCTTCTCAACCCCCCTGTTCACAAGTACCCTGAATTCTCCATTCGCTACATTCTTCTACACATGAGCATTTACACACGTCCCTACCTAATTGGTTAGCAAACAAACACTTGGCACCAAATGGACATCGAAAATTCCCGCCCGACTTCGGGGGTCACTTAACACGGTAATTATCTTAGAGAGAGCTACAACAACGTCCACACGCATTCAACCAGCCTGACAATAGAACCAGCTCAGTGCCCCACGGCAATACCATCTGAACGAGCCCAAGACTCCTGCTCTTCAATTACTGTTTACAAAGCGACCTCAGCTGACTGAGTATGTAGCGCCCACTCGATGCACCGAGGTCCTAGTGGTTACGTCCCTCCCCCTCTCTCATTATCGGGAAGGTCCGGACCCCTACTACCTTAGGTGTCTACTGTCACCTGACCACTTTGTCCTTGACACAGTTCGACCATGTGCGGTGGGTAAGGCACCCTGGTTAATGGGTCTATTACCTATTTGGATACTACGAACACACGTCCCCTTTGCCTCTAAGCGTTTAATGCCTTTTGTGAGAAGTTTCACGCCCTTGACAAAGTCCCTCCCACTCGAAGACGATGCCATGCATCGGCTAAAAACTCTCATGATTCTCTCATTCAAGGAGCTGAAACTTCCTAACTCTCTCCTTTAAAAGTAGTGTGGCCATAGATGGGTAAACATTATGTTTTACGGAAATTCTCTCCCTTCTGTACACACGCCTTGCCTACCCCGCGGCATGTGCTGCATTGTGCACAGAAACGCTGACATCACCAAGGATGCCGGGCCCAGTAGTACTCTCGCGTCACAACCTTTTGTGTGGCCTTTCTGCCGAGATGGCCCGAGGCTGGTGTCGCATGTTTTGCTGACATCACCGCCTTTCTGTGCTGCCTAGGAACGACAACCTGCTTCTTCGTTTTTCCCGATCGCGAATGAGTAAAAAAGTTCGGTACAATATGCCGTTCTCTAACTCAAAACCAATTGTACCCTCTTTAACATTTTTCTTCTGCCCTCTGTGAGCAAAACCAACCAGTTTTCTAAGCGAGTAGTCGCCCTTTTGTTCTGCCCGTAAGTGAGTGGGGTTAGTCTCACCGGACACGCTCCAATGCTTTCTGAAGTGTGTGACCGCCTGGGCCTTTCTCTCCCGTGAGTTCCTTTCTCTGATTCAACAGAGAAGTCTCCTGATTTGGGGTCGTGGTAATCACGTGCCCCTGGGATATTCCCAATTACTACGTCATACGGCGGCTTTGGGACGGCCAGCGCCTTCACAGTCCCACTATAAAATGGTGTATCAATGAACAGCCTGGCTGTTTTAAAATCTGATACTGTTCCATCCATTTGCTTACACTTCTGTGTTTTCCCTGTGAATTGTCCCTGCTTAACCAGGGATTCCTTCACCATCACACCAGTGCACCCAGAGTCTCTAATGACATTAACCACATTGTCCCCTACTCTGCCTTTGTGCACATCCATGTTATCGCCTGAATCTGTGAACACAGCACAATCCAGACAAAATAACACTGTCATCTTTTCCATCTTTTTCTGCCTGCCTCTCACTTGGGCCTGACCCTCATTGCTGCTGCTTTTTTGTGGCTTGAATATGCAGTCCCTAGCCAAGTGTCCTGTCTTATTGCACAGGAAACAGGTACGCTCATTCCTAGCCACGTGGCTATTGGTTTTCACCCTTGTTTGCTCACGTGACGCCGTGGGCCTACGGGTGTGTACTACTGACTCATACGTGAGTCATGTGCTGGGCTGCTATCCTCTGGATATGCCTCTAGGCTTTCCTCTTGTTGAGGCAAATCACGCCTCGCTTCACGGTAAGTCTCTGCTGCTTCAAGTACTTCAGCTATTGTCACAACATTCCTTTCCTTGAGGTAGATTGTGAGGCCCGGCCCACAACCATCAAGTATCTGCTCTTTCATCACTAGTGCCTTTAGGCCTTCAAAATCACGGTCCACTCCACTAAGTTCAACCCACTTGTTAAAGTAGTGATCTAGTCTAACTCCAAACTGTGTGTAGGTCTCACCCTGTTCAATTCTCGCCTGGCGAAACTTACGCCTAAAACCTTCTTCAGTCAAATCATATGCCTTCAGTACTGCTTGTTTCACCTTGTCAAAAATCCCTCTGATCTGCTTTGGGTAAGGTAGAAACAGTGTGTAACGCACGACCTGTCAACAAGGCAGACAGATTTATTGCCCAGTCATCTTCGGGCCAGCCCTCGTGCTCGGCAAATGATTCAAAACGACTAATATAGGCATCAATCGAATCAGTTTCTTCTCTGAAAAGTGGGAGTTTAGGTCTAGGCCCGGAATTTAGTCTGTGGCCTACTGACTCAGAACTGGTGTCCATTTCACTACGATTTTCAGATTTTTCTTTCCAACTCAATTTGTTTGGCTAAAATCTCTGATTCTGCTTCTGCTCTAGCCCTGGCAGCTGCACTCTCTGCTCTGCTCTGGCCGCTTTGCATCTGCTGCACTCTCTGCATCTGCTCTTGCTTTGGCAGCTAAAACTCTGCATCTGCTTTAGCCTTTGACGCAGCAGTTTCTGCCTCTAGATTTCTTTTGACAGCTGCGAGCTGTCCTTTTCAAACTTCCTTCTTTCAGCCCTTTCATCTCTCTCAGTCTTCTGCTGAGTTTCAATGAATTTACGCAGTTCATCTCCTGTATATCCTAGTTTCTCCCCTAAACTCATCAGTTTCTCAATGGGAGTAAAACTTTCTTCAGCCATTTTCTTTTCTGATATGTTTTAGCACCACTAAAACAGTTATACTATATAAACCCGGAAAAAAGTTGGTACACAGTTTATCTACTAAACGTTACGAGTACACCAACCAGTAGTGTTCCTAACACAAAGGAGCCTTAATCTTAAACCACAGCTTCTGTGAGAGTTAAGACTAGAACCTCGTTCTTCGTTTCTCTGAACGACCTTTGATTATACAACCCCCTACACAAGTCAATACTCAACACTCAAAGAACTAAAGGAATTAATTAGAAGAGCTAATTAAAATTGCCTTTAGTGGACGCTTCGCCCCAGTACTACTCTAGCACTCACTTTGTTTCCCTCCTGAGACTTATTTGGGCCATGCAATCCTGGCAGGCTCGCCACTTTGTCCAGGACGGGGGAAATCGTGATGGTATTGCTTAAGTGCACTAAGTTGATGTATTATTAGTCAGGTAACACACCAAGGTTATCTCTGCACTCATACACGCATATGCACACTCATGCGCCCACCAAACATTCACCTCTCTCTGGGAATGGGATGTCACGCATTCGTTTCTCTCCTAACACGACTGAGAACAAGAAATACAATTTCTATGCTACTTATAATCAAACATGAAAATCCAATTACACAAAATGAACAAATCAACACATAAAAGATCAATACTTCCTAATCCCGGGTTATAATAAAATGACTTCTTACCTGGCCAGGTTTTCACACACACAACCACGCTTTCACACCACACCACAGTTCTTGAAAAAGTCTCTTCACGTCTTTCTTCTTCAGCACTGCTTGATGGTGAAGCCCTTGGTTGACTGGCTCAGGTATCAGGACTGGGTCCTCGTGGTCGTCTCTGGGATCTCGACGTAGAACTCTTCTTCTTCGTCTCTTTCACCCACCTCTGGGTTCAAATTCAGTTTGTCTGTCTTCACCCACCTCTGGGTTTCAAACTTAGGTTTCTTCTCTTCCAGCTTGTCTTTAACCCTAAGACTTTGCTGTCTTCTCCCAGACCACGTTTCTCTTGACCCTAGTCCGTCCTGCTCACTCTCCTCCCTTCTCTCTCTCCCCTGCTTCCTCTCTCTCTCTCTCTCTCTCTCCTGTTGTTCTCTGACTGACGTTGTCTTCCCTCAGTTTATATAGGGGTGCAAACAAAGGATCCCCCTTCGGGACATGCCTTTGTCCATGCTGCTTCTCAACCCCCCTGTTCACAAGTACCCTGAATTCTCCATTCGCTACATTCTTCTACACATGAGCATTTACACACGTCCCTACCTAATTGGGTAGCAAACAAACACTTGGCACCAAATGGACATCGAAAATTCCCGCCGACTTCGGGGGTCACTCACTTAACACGGTAATATCTTAGAGAGAGCTACAACAACGTCCACACGCATTCAACCAGCCTGACAATAGAACCAGCTCAGTGCCCCACGGCAATACCATCTGAACGAGCCCAAGACTCCTGCTCTTCAATTACTGTAGTATGTAGCGCCCACTCGATGCACCGAGGTCCTAGTGGTTACGTCCCTCCCCCCTCTCATTATCGGGAAGGTCCGAACCCCCCCTACCTTAGGTGTCTACTGTCACCTGACCACTTTCGTCCTTGACACAGTTCGACCATGTGCGGTGGGTAAGGCACCCTGGTTAATGGGTCTATTACCTATTTGTATACTACGAACAACGTCCCTTTGCCTCTAAACGTTTAATGCCTTTTGTGAGAAGTTTCACTCTCTCTCTCTCTCTCTCTACGATACGTAATAAATTCTCTCTCTCTCTCTCTCTCTCTCTCTCTCTCTCTCTCTCTCTCTCTCTCTCTCTCTCTCCCACCACGATACGTAGTAAATTCTCTTCTCTCTCTCTCTCTGTTTCCCAAACTATACCCACCCTCTACCCCCTCTTTTTTCATTTCTTGTAATTAATCTGGAACGAGATGCGTTCTCGGAAAAAATATTGTACAGTCGCGATTCTCTCTCTCTCTCTCTCTCCCTCCCTCTCTCTACGATACGTAGTAAATTCTCTCTCTCTCTTTCTCTCTCTCTCTCTCTCTCTCTCTCTCTCTCTCTATACGATACGTAGTAAATTCTCTCTTTCTCTCTCTCTCTCTCTCTGTCTCTCTCTCTCTCCCACGATACGTAGTAAATTCTCTTTCTCTCTCTCTCTCTCTGTCTCTCTCTCTCTCCCCCACGATACGTAGTAAATTCTCTCTTTCTCTCTCTCTCTCTCTCTGTCTCTCTCTCTCTCTACCACGATAGTAGTAAATTCTCTTTCTCTCTCTCTCTGTTTCCCAAACTATACCCACCCTGTACCCCCTCTTTTTCATTTCTTGTAATTAATCTGGAACGAGATGCGCTCTCGGAAAAAATATTGTACAGTCGCGATTCTCTCTCTCTCTCTCTCTCTCTCTCTCTTCTCTCCCTCCTCCCTCTCTCTACATACATAGCAAATTCTAGCAAATCTCTCTCTCTCCTCTCTCTCTCTCTCTCTCTCTTCTCCGATACGTAGTAAATTCTCTCTCTCTCTCTCTCTCTCTCTCTCTCTCTCTCACTCTCTCTCTCTCTCTCTCTGTTTCCCCAAACTATACCCACCCTGTACCCCCCTTTTTCATTTCTTGTAATTAATCTGGAACGAGATGCGCTCTCGGAAAAATACTGTACAGTCGCGATTCTCTCTCTCTCTCTCTCTCTCTCTCTCTCTCCCTCCCTCTCGTAAATTATTTTTTCATGCTTACATTCAGACTGATCTTGACTATGCCTCAACCTGCTGGGATTCAGCTTGTAAAAGTACCTTAAAACTTTTGGAGAGACTATATAAACGATCTCTTAAACTTATACTTCTTAAATCTTCTCTAGAATTAAATCATTATAAGGAATTAAACATTCTTCCATTCCATCAGAAATGTTTATTCAACAAAGGAGTATTCATGTATAAGATTATGAATAACCTTGCACCAGATTATTACATGAACATTCTTAATGAGAAATGTCCGTAATAAGAATACTATTTTTATCCCCCGCCCAAGAACCAATCTTTTCATGTCATCCCTAACATACTCGGGTGGGAAATTATGGAACGAGATCCCTGCAAATATCAAAAACAAAACCAGTTTATCGTCCTTTAAAAATGCTTCCATATGTACCTGATGGGACAACTATGATTTGTTTCTTCTAAATTTTCCGGAGTTGAAATGTGATCGTGTGAGAATGGGGATGGGGCATCTGTTTATGTCCTTGTTGTGGTATATTTTGGTGTTCTGGTGGGGGGAGGGTAGGGGGCGGCGGCGAGTGTGGGAGGAGGCATTTGTTCACGTTCTTGTTGTAGTATATTTTGTTGTGTTGTGTTGTTCATTCTTTGTTTCATTTGTGAGGGCATGGTCTCTCTCTCTCCGATACGTAGTAAATTCTCTCTCTCTCTCTCTCTCTCTCTCTCCACGATACGTAGTAAATTCTCTCTCTCTCTCTCTCTCTCTGATACGTAGTAAATTTATCTTCGATACGCATAGTTTTCGAATATTTGATGCGCAGGTGCACCCCGTTCTCCTTTACACCTCTAAAATGTGGGGACTCCATAGAGTTGATTCTGTTGAGAAAAAAAAAACCCACACTCGTTGGCTTGTGAGCGCTTTTTAAGTATACCCCTCAGAGTACCAAACAAGTCTGCGTTTGGCGAACTGGGCCGCCATCCTTTGTATGTAAATAGTGCAGTAAGATGCATTCGTTACTGGCTGAGGCTGACAAAGATGGAGGGGTATAGATTACCCGGGCAAGCATATTTAGTGCTACGAAACCTAGACGAGAACGGTAAAAAATGTTGGGTGTCTTTAGTAAAGAACATTCTCTTCACGTCTGGGTTTGGATACGTGTGGCTGGAAACAAGGCGTAGGTTGTGAACAAACTTTTATAGCAGCGTTTAAACAGAGACTGAAGGATGTTTATATGCAGGAGTGGAACGGGTCTGTAACAAGTAAAGATATGTACCGAAGATACCGACTGTTCAAGACAAACTTGGCTCGTGAACGGTATTTCGAATAAATGGCTATAAAATGCTTCAGGAACTGCTTGACAAAGCTCCTGGCGGGTTTGTTGCCAGTCAGTGGTTCATTTTTTCCGCAGAACATTTAAGAACAATGGACATTTTCTGTGCACATTGTGCAATGTATAAACCATTGTATTTATACATAAGATTAACGCAGAAATATCTGACTCTTAATGATCAGCCATTCATTAATATTACAAAAGGACTCTGTTTGGAAAAATCCGTAGGCTGTGCATGTTCCTTTTTGATGCTTTGAAGATAAGACAGGATTCATGGAAAGTTTAAAGAGAAAATCAATAAGAATGCGACCATGCATTACGTATGACACAAGTTCGATCAACTTCATACTTTTGTTGTTGTTTTGTTGTTGTTTTTTTTTTCCACGATCGCTGAGATATGTGATTTGTTTGACCCCATTCTAGGGGCTGATGGACTGAAGAATTAAAAATTTGTTCTTGGTTCTCTCTCTCTCTCTCTCTCTCTCTCTCTCACACACACACACACACACACACACACACACACACACACACACACACACACACACACACACGTACGCACACAGTTTTGCGTCTCTATGTGTGCGCTTGTCTCCGTACGTATGTCTTTGGGTGGATTAGAAAGAAGTTTGAGTAGCGTGTACGCATCTATATCAAGAGTTACATCGCCATGGAAAAAAAACAGTCCAATAATGCAAGCATGCACGCACGCACGCACACACACACACACACACACACACACACACACACACACACACACACACACACACACACACACACACAGTGTTTCTGTACGTGCGTCTGTCTGCGTGTATGTATGCATGTGGGCGGATGGGAAAGAATGAATTTTAAAGTTTGTTTGGTGTACACTACCCAACTACATTCAGAGAGTTATCGTGAAACAGACATCAACAGATCAAAAGTCAAACAATGGAGGCACACACACACACACACACACACACACACACACACACACACACACACACACACACACATACACACACACACACACACCACTGACTGACTGACTGAAACCAATTTAGTGTCAGATTAACTCATAGTTGTACTGACATGTGAGAAAAAGGTTATGAAAAGGTTTTCAACATTATTTCCTTTTATTAACGAAAAGGAACATATTTCATTCACTCAACTCCCCCACCCCAACACACACACACACACACACACACACACACAACACACACACACACACACACACACACACACAGAGAGATACGCACGCGCCCCTGCGGACGACACTGGTGTGACCCCGGACATAGCACAGAGACCTCCCACGCATAAGGATGTTCAGGGTTAGTGTTGCAGTTTGATAACGATGCGCCCAGCTATTACACACAATTATTCCCCACCCACGTTGAAAACCAAAAGGAGAGAGAGAGAGAGAGAGAGAGAACCCTCTTCATCGGAGTCCCATGGCAAACGCTTCGGCACCTACGCCTCCTTTGATTTTTTTTACAAATAGATAAATAAATACCAATAAATATGATAATATACAGTGTGCCCTTGGTGTGTGTGTGTGTGTGTGTGTGTGTGTGTGTGTGTGTGTGTGTGTGTGTGTGTTTTTTGTCTGTTTGTTTCCGTAAGCGTCCGATAACGGAGGGAAAGCCAAACGTGAATGCTGTATGAGTGGTGGGAGCGGAATGTTCTAAGCATTGTCAATGCACTTTCGGGGGACTTCAGTCGCCGTGATCTTTCGGTACGGTCTCTTAAAAATGTGTGTAAATTCGGTTTTGATCTTCTTTATGTTTGCATTTTTTGAACTGCCGAGTTCTACACACACACACAGACACACACACGCGCGCGCGCGCGCGCACATGCGCTTACACACACACACACACACATGCGCGCGCGCGCGCGCACGCGTACAAGTACAAACACGCGCGTGTGCGCACGCACATACTCACACATACACATTACTAAAATAATAAAGAAAGTCCCCTGACAGAGTAATGATTGAATCTGCGCTGTTCTCTTCTTGCTGTTTTGGTTTTTACATTTTTCCTGTGTCCACTTTGTAAGCCTTCTGGACATTATCAACCTGACGCTTACACATGAACACAATGGGCGGGGTGATAAATCGTGATGTATGTTACATGCTGTTAAAAGCACGTTGTCATATCCTGTTCTCGTGAACACAAACGCATTGAAATGCTTTGTACTGCTTGACATTTTCGTCAAAGATGATATTCTATGTTTCGTCAAAGATGACATTCTATGTTTCGTCAAAGATGATATTCTATGTTTCGTCAAAGATGACATTCTATGTTTCGTCAAAGATGACGTCCTATGTTTCGTCAAAGATGACATTCTATGTTTCGTCAAAGACGATATTCTGTGAATCGTCACAGATAATATTCTGTGTTTCAAAGATGATATTCTGTGTTTCGTCAAAGGGTGATATTCAGTGTTTCGTCAAAGAAGGTATTCTACGTTTTGTCAAAGATGATATTCAGAGTTTGGTCAGTCTTACAAACACACTTCAGAATACAGACACTTCTCAAAAGTGACCCCCCAAACCAATTCTGCCCACACTGGATAAATTTCTCTCCATTGTTTCCGCTTACTGACCCTACAAACAACTCTGTAACCTCGGTAGAAGTCATTTTACCATGCTGACCCCACAACCAGCCAACTCTACGAAACTGGATGAAGGTGTCCCTGCCGCTTTCAGCTTACTGAACAATGACCAACAATTCAATCGCACGGGATGAAATTCTCCCAGCCGTTCAAACTTGCACTGCACACAACATTGTAACACTAGATGAAGTGGCACAACACACTGTTCCAGTCACTGACTCTACGAACAAAGAAGTCATACAACACACTGTTCCAGCCACTGACTCTACGAACAAAGAAGTCATACAACACACTGTTCCAGTCACTGACTCTACGAACAAAGAAAAGTCATACAACACACTGTTCCAGTCACTGACTCTACGAACAAAGAAGTCATACAACACACTGTTCCAGCCACTGACTCTACGAACAAAGAAGTCATACAACACACTGTTCCAGCCACTGACTCTACGAACAAAGAAGTCATACAACACACTGTTCCAGTCACTGACTCTACGAACAAAGAAGTCATACAACACACTGTTCTAGTCACTGACTCTACGAACAAACCCTGTGCGACATGGTCATCAATGACTTGTTCTCAACTGTTCTCAGCTTTTTGACCCTTCTCAAACAACTCTGCAAACACGAGGCAGGGAGCTCTCCACTGCTTTCCCCTTTCTCGCCCCTTCAAATAGTCCTGTACCCGCTCAATCAAGTCTGCTTCACCGATTTTATGCCTTCTGACCCTTCAAACATCGCTGTGACAGCTGGCCGAAGTCCTCTGAACAGTTTACCGATCTACTGACCTTACAAACAACACTGTAAATTACATCACCTTTTCTGATCTCTGTTCCAAGTTCCCATCTCTATTCAAGTCCTCATCTTCATTCAAGACCCACACAGAACTCTGTGAACACTGGATGATGCCCATACCTCCCAATTGTTGACGAGTTGTCAGTCGACAGGCCCTGCAATTAACGCTGTAAATCAAACTGATGTTTTGTCGTCTGTATCCAAGTTCTCATCTGGATTCAAGAGCCACAAAGAACCCTGTGAACACTGGATGATATCCACCTCCGAACTGTTTTCCATCTCCTGCGCCCTGACAGGCTTGCAGCTTGGATGACGTTCTTTCAACTGTCTTCAACTGACTGACCCTATGAACAATTCAGCCACACCGGATGACGTTCCTTCAACTGTCTTCGACTGACTGACCCTATGAACAATTCAGCCATACCGGATGACGTTCCTTCAACTGTCTTCGACTGACTGACCCTATGAACAATTCAGCCACACCGGATGACGTTCCTCCTTCAACTGTCTTCTTCGACTGACTGACCCTATGAACAATTTCAGCCACACCGGATGACGTTCCTTCAACTGTCTTCGACTGACTGACCCTATGAACAATTCAGCCACACCGGATGACGTTCCTTCAACTGTCTTCAACTGACTGACCCTATGAACAATTCAGCCACACCGGATGACGTTCCTTCAACTGTCTTCGACTGACTGACCCTATGAACAATTCAGCCACACCGGATGACGTTCCTTCAACTGTCTTCGACTGACTGACCCTATGAACAATTCAGCCACACCGGATGACGTTCCTTCAACTGTCTTCGACTGACTGACCCTATGAACAATTCAGCCACACCGGATGACGTTCCTTCAACTGTCTTCGACTGACTGACCCTATGAACAATTCAGCCACACCGGATGACGTTCCTTCAACTGTCTTCGACTGACTGACCCTATGAACAATTCAGCCACACCGGATGACGTTCCTTCAACTGTCTTCGACTGACTGACCCCTATGAACAATTCAGCCACACCCGGATGACGTTCCTTCAACTGTCTTCGACTGACTGACCCTATGAACAATCAGCCACACCGGATGACGTTCCTTCAACTGTCTTCAACTGACTGACCCTGTGAACAATTCAGCCAAACCGGATGACGTTCCTTCAACTGTCTTCAACTGACTGACCCTGTGAACAATTCAGCCACACCGGATGACGTTCCTTCAACTGACTGACCCTATGAACAATTCAGCCACACCGGATGACGTTCCTTCAACTGTCTTCAACTGACTGACCCTATGAACAATTCACTCACACTGGATGACGTTCCTTCAACTGTCTTCAACTGACTGACCCTATGAACAATTCAG
>JADBJO010003622.1:82500-95000 GCA_016801955.1 Conus betulinus | reverse complement strand
GCTACTGCGCACGATCACACGTGGCTGCTCTAGTCACGTCCCGTCACAGCGACCTGCCAGTAGGGCTGCCGTCCCCAGCGAAGGCTGTGAAGTTGACAGTGGAGCCGCCGCCCCGGGCTGGCCTGGAGCTGAAGCGGAAAAAAGCGTCCGTCTGGTTCTGCCATCAGCGGGACACTGAGTGGAGGCAGCACCCACCTGCCTCGCCACCTGAATCACCATGACCACTGCCTGACGGATCGTGTCTGGAATCCGTGACCATAACCAGCAAATGCAGCTCGCCCTCCTCCTCCTCCTCCTTCACCGGGTAGAGGGAAACAAACTGAAGACGAAAGGAGGGAGGGGGCTTGGGGGGTGCACGACTCGTAGGCGACACTGAAACTGAAGGCTGGAGACGGGAGGGAGGTGCAACAATGCAAGAGACATGATCACTGACATCATGGGAAAGAGGGAGTTGGGGAGCTGGGGGTGGAGGAGGAGGAGGCGGTGTGGGGTGATGCACACAGCACTCTAACAACAGAAGGTGGGGGACAAGAGTGAGTAAATCTGTGCATGCGGGTGCACTGCCAAAAGGAGGGGGAGGGAGGGGGGGGGGGGGGGGGGGGCGTGAGTGAAGAAACGACACGTGAAGGGGAGGGGGGGGGGGGGGGGGGGGGGGGGGGGGGGGGGTGTTACCCTGCCGGAATGCAGGACCGATGAGTCTCGTGCAGGACTGTCAGCACTGTGTGAACAACCCCTCGCAGCCACAACAACACCGCCAGCCTGCGAGTAGAGAGAGGCGGCGGCGGCGGCGGTGGTGGTGGTGGTGGCGGTGGCGGCGGTGATTCCATTCAGCAACGCCGCAAAGGGGTCAACAAGGGGCGCCGATTCTGGCAAGCCGCGGTGCCAGCCAGCCAGCGAAGCCAGGTAGTACGAGCCGCTGGTGAATACAGCAGGTAAAACTCCGGCATTGCCGACCCGTGAGTCAGCTTCTCCGAACTTCCCCCTCAGTCTCCTCCAGGGCCCCAGGTGTGGAGGAATCCCTCTCTGGGCGCCCGGGGCGGGAAGAGGCTCATCAGCGAGGCACGCGGCGGCACACCGCAGCCCCCCCGTTTGCATCACCAGTCGTCAATGTGAGCTCGGGGGCTGCCAGCTATTTCTGCATCATCACTTCGGCTCCCACGGCACCTCGCGCTGCTTTGGTGTCGTCCTGCCCATCCTGATGGTGCAGTGGTTACGGCCCCTGAGGGGATTTGTACGCGCTCATTCACACACACACACACACACACACACACACACACACACACACACTTTGGGTCATCATGCTTTCTGCCACCCTACGCCGACTTTGCGAGCTTCCATCTGCAGTTTCCATGCTCCGTCATTCCCCTTGAAACAAAAATCCACATTAAAAACTGCCACAGTGCTGTAAACTGAATCTTCGGGAATCAAACAAACAAACAGGCAAACTTTGGAGTAGCAGTTTCTTCTCCTTCCTGGTTCACACTGTTACCGTTCTCATCGTCACCAATGTCTGTCATCTGCGCTTTCGCTGATGCGTCTCTGTGTACGTGAGTATGTCTGTATGTATGTGTGAGTGCATGTGTTGGAGGGACGATGTTAGTGGGCCTGTCCTGTGATGGTGAAGAGACAGGGGGAAGTAAGTGATGGCATTCTGAGCATACAGCTTGTGTCCCTTTACTTTGGAGTGTGCTGAACAAAAGAAAACAAGACAGAGAAAGAGATGGGCAGGCATCTATGCATGGACTGGCCGCACACTCAGCTACTGACTAAGAGCGTCTGAGAACCGGAAGTGGAGGAAGCTGGTTGCGAAGTCTTTTGTGGCGCCCCAACGGTCTTCAAGACTCCGGGATAGGTGATAGGTGAAAGGTGAGCGAAAAAGACATATGAGGCGCATGCACGAAGACGAAGCACCTCTTCTTCAGCAGGCTCCTGCCAGCTGCACGTTCTCTGTCCTCCGTGCCGTCAGCTCCTGACTCCCACCCGTACCCCCAGTGGCCGCCGTGGTCACACAGCACGAAGCGCCACAGACACACGTCAGAGACTGTGAGAGTCTGTGACCTTATGTTCCAACCAGCTCTAACCTGTGCTGTGGGGTCGGACATTTTCCATGCATGGTTTGTGGGGGTTAGTTGCCGCCAAGAACATTGACAAACAAAGTACAGGACAAGACACGATGCATTTCGACCTCTTGGGTCTTCTTCAAGTAAAAAAAAAAAAAATTAAAAAAATAGATCACATTTGACATTTAGGACAGTACAAACAAAGAACGAAGAGAGACTTATCTGATGTCCATGTGGTATGCTGTGAAGAATGGCCGGCAGAAGGAAAGTGACAGAGGGGATTATGGGAAAGGAAAGGAAAGGGGGGGGGGGGGGGGGGTGTGCGTGAAGGGAGGGGATGAGTGAGGCGATGGGGTTGTGTGGTTTGTACTGTCCTAAATGTCAAATGTGATCTATATTTTTTTTTTTATTATTTTTTTTACTTGAAGAAGACCCCAAGAGGTCGAAATGCATCGTGTCTTGTCCTGTACTTTGTTTGTCAATGTTCTTGGCGGCAACTAACCCCCACTCTTTCTGAGTTTGCCTCGTTCTCCGCCATCAGTCGCTCCATTTTGAAAAAAATAAATCAATGAAGTTTTTCCTGCGGGACAAGAGTTGCCCGCATACAAATGTGTCCTATTAGTACCATAAAAAAAAGTGCTCAACGGAAAGTTTGAAACAAATGATTGAACGCTGACAGGATGATGTCTCCTGTTGGAGACATTTGGTGGGAACAGACAACCTGCGGTCTGGGTACCACAACACAACCGTGGTGACTGTCCAAAGCCTCAGCTCAACAGCGTCATCTGACCCATGATCTGACTCGTGTGGTCAGATACGCAGGGTCATTTCTCACAGGAAGCTGCGGCACCATGAGGTTGGACTAGGAGGCTCTTCCCAACCTGAACCACACAGTTCAAGAGTCAAGCTGAGAAGCAACTCCCTAAATAGGCCTCGCATGCAGAGTGAACATCGGAACGCAGTTTACAATCTACACACACACACACACACACACACACACACACACACATTATACCCGCCAAACGAATGCTGACAAAATACCCCTCCCTCAACAGCAACAACAAAAAAGTCTGAAAGACGAATATTTACGAAGGCATATGTCATGGGACAGAAGGGCGAGAAGAACGGGGATGTGCGGTGCATAGTGACGGGGATAGAGAGCTGCAAGTCGTCTCACAAAGTACGCGTCAGAGCTGGAAAAGCACAATAAATAAATAAATAAACATATAAATAAACAAATAAGTGGAAAAAAAAAACCATAGCAAAAAAGCACTAACTCCAAAAATCTGCTCTATAATACATTGAAGCGGATAGATTTGGCTGCACCGCTTTGCTTTCAATCGAGGTCAAAGGTTAGTGTGTAGGTTCAGCTCTGTTGAGCCTCGCGTTGCTCGTTTCTTTGTTTGTAAAGAAAACAGACGGCATTGAAACCTCCTAAAATAATAATAATAATGATAATAATGAAATGAAAAAAATGAAAAGGAACGAAAAGCCGCGTGAGTGAAAAAATGTGCGGGGCGCGGGTAATGACAAGATACATGAATTAACTCTTGCGTGTTTTTCACGTTCATTTCAAACCAACATCTCCAACAGACATACACTGATGGTGTAGTTGTTCCGTGAGCATCCCCATGTATGTCCGAGACCTCATATCCGCAACAAACGGCGAGCGAGCGAGAGAGAGAGAGAGAGAGAGAGAGAGAGAGAGAGACTGCCCCCGCCCCCCCCTAAACAACCACTTGCTTACGAGTCGGTACGCGAACCACTTGCAGCATTCTCACCAGCGTAGAATGCTGGCATAGTTCTAGAGAGTGGCGGGGGCCTGCTGGGCCCGGTGCCAGCCATCATCACAATGGAATGCCACGAAAAACACACCACGTCATACCCGGCCTCCCTCCCCCCGCCGCCACTGGACACCCCCGCCTCGTCCCCCTAGTCTGTCTGTATCAACCTGCAGGTCGTCTAGTGGCACGAGGGCAGTACGCTCTCTGCTAGACCCTCTCATCCCCCCCCCCCCCCCCCCCCCCCCCCCCCCCCACCCCCCCAACGTCTCCCTTCTTCTCCCCCTTCTCCCCCTCCCCTCCTATGTGATTACAGCATTCTCGCGTGTCTGACGTAACACTGCCGGCGGGTACTTGCAGTGATGTGTCGTGAAAGGTATTCCGGCCGTTCAGGAGTCCTGAGAATGACGTCACTCCGTTCCACATGGCGCTGTGGGTTGCTTTCGATCTTTATCAAAAGTAGCTGTGGTAATTAAAAAAAAAAATTAATTAATTAAAAAATGATAATGGAAAAAAAAAACTGCAACAATGATAATAGTAATCATAATGATAATGATAATAATTACAACAAAACAATAATGACAATAACAATACGATAGCAGCATCAATTAATTACAAGTTGCCTTTTCATCCTTTCCACTAGTGGTTTGTGCATAATTTGTGTGCGCCATCGACCTACCTTATTTCTTTTTTTTTTTTTTTTTACAGACAGAACAAACCAAAAAAGACTCACTAAGATGAGACAGGCTGCAAACAGATCAAGCAGAGAAAGGTACAGTCATTTTTCTTTTTTTTCTCTTTTTTTTTTTTGGCAGGTTTTTAAAATGGCTTGTGGCTGGATACATGGAGATGACTGTGTGAAGCATGGTGGAGATGTTGCGTTCAGCAGCCCACTGCCATTATGCCAGAACAAGAAGACCTGCCAGACAGTCGTGTGTGTGTGTGTGTGTGTGTGTGTGTGTGAGGGGGGGGGGGGGGGGGGGGGGGTGCTTTTTCTTTGGTGTCTGTTTTCAAATTTTCAAGAGACATAAGTAAGATGTTGGGAGGCTGGAGTTCTGTGCATTTATCTCTCTTGCCCAGAAAATTACCAAGATACTAATAAATGTTTTTGTAAGATAGTGAAGAAAAAAAAAACCATGGTGAATGAATTCTGTTGTTAAAGGGAGGTGAAAGAAATTGCCACACAATTCTGGATAGATCAAGAGCAATACTCTATCTGTAGCTTCTTATTTAACTGAATTCAGTTTGATTTTGTGTTCCTTATAACAATGGCCAACATTACCTTCTTCTTTTTAAAAAAAAAAAAAAAAAAAAAAAAAACTATAGCAGAAACATCAGACTCAAGCTCCAGCTTGCGCAAGCCTATTCAATACACATCGAGCTGTAAAATAAAACAAGGACGAAAGAAGGGAGAGACAGTATGATACTTCTCCATGAAATTGCGCAAATTTGTTGATATGAAGACAAGAAAATGTTTTGACAGCCAGCTTGAGCCAAGCCAGAAATAAACAACATGGCTTTGCTGTACATTTACACTGAGATGAAAACTGCTTACAAATTGCAATGTGAGCCTGGAGTATAATGTGACTTGACTACAGCATCTGACATCTATTCACACAAATTCGTCTTTGCGTTTTTTCATTGAGAAATAGTTGTACACCACTCTGAGAAATGTGGAAAGAGAAATCGAAACCTGGTGAAGTTCAATAGTGTTGGCTGTATTTGTTTTGTATTCTTTTGTTTTGATATTGCCGAGTCCCATGTGTTTGTTTAATGTAGACTTTATAAATATCATGGTTTCTGTTTAATGTAGACTTTATAAATATCACGGTTTCCAGATTCTTTAGTCGGTTTACATTCATAATGACATGGGATTTGAATAGAGATAGGGAGATGGTGTTCACTTCTCCAGCAAGATGGTGATTTCAGCTAAATGGTAATTTCGCGGGGCGATGTTCACTTCTCCAGCAAGATGGTGATTATAGCTAAATGGTAATTTCCAGGGGCATCATTAAGCTGTGCGTGTGTCCAGTAATCTAGCTGTGTTATCAATCAACAGTCTGCTGGACTCGCAGTCTTGGTCCTGCCACACCAAGATGGTCTCTGGATCTGGACATACCCACTGTTCTCATTTTCTTTGACACCTTTTCTGCTGTTGCTGACCATGTCCTCAACCATCCTTAACTTCTGAATTCTCCTGAACTTAAAACTCTCTGAAATCTGAGAGTCACAACACAATGTTTCACTTGGGTTCCAAATCACGTTGGCCTTTAAGGCAATGGAGAGGCCAATCATCTTGCCAGGAGTGTCAGACTTGAGAGTGTCAGGCTACTTCCCTTTTCAGAGTAAAATAGTGTCAGACTCTCAGAGTGAGAGAAGAAGAAGAAAGAGAGACAGAGTGAGAGAAAGAGAAAGAGAAAGAGACAGACATGCATACAGAGAGAGAGACAGAGACAGACAGGGGGAGGGGAGGAAAGGAGAGAGATGATCATCATCAATTCCACTACAGAGATATGGAACCAACCTTCACAAATATGTCAAACAACAAGAGGACAAGAACACAAAATGGGGATAGTAAGCTTTGCTAGATCTGTCCCAGCCTCCAAGAGCTGTCCACCATCCTTCCTCCAGTAGCTACAGAGAAAATACAGTTTTGTGTGCTATTACATGCAGACTATTGCCTTGACACACACCTTTTGAAAAGTGAGGAGGCTTGATGCTGGATAGCATGTGAAGACCCCATTCACGAGAAAGGTGTGGATCTGCATGCTTGCAAGACATCAGCACCTTTACTCAGACTCCACACAGACCTCATTCACCTATCTACTCCATCACAGGTGATTTGTTCAGTTTCCAAGAGAAGTACACACTTGCCGGCTGATGTAACATGTTGTGAACAACAGATCCTGCATCAAGCGGTGTTTACAGAAGTCCTTTTGGTTGGTTGGTTGTTTGGCTTGGCTTTGTTTCTGGAAAGGAAATGTGTGGACACAGTTTTGGCATGGTGACAGCCCTTGTATGTCCCCTGCAGTTGGCTGAAGTAAAAAAAAACAACAAGGAAATACTGTACCACAGTCATGCCAATCATTCTTTGTTCTTCTTGTATTTTACTCTGAAAAGGGAAGAAGCCTGAAAAAACATGCAGTGGTTGACCTTGCTTGGACTTGGAGAGAGACAGCGAGACAGACAGACAGAGACAGACAGACAGATAGACAGAAAGACAGACAGGGAAGGGGAGAATGGGAGAAAGACCAGGGAGAGAGCGAGAGAAGAAGAAGAAAAGAGAGAGAGAGAGAGAGAGAGAGAAAAAGAGAAGAGACAGACATGCATACACAGAGAGAGACAGAGACAGACAGACAGGGGGAGGGGAGGAAAGGAGAGAGGGAAAGAGAGAGAGGAGAGAGAGAAAAGACACAGAGAGAGGAGGGAAGATACCAAGGGGGAGACAGATGGGGGAGAAAGAGAGGGTGAGACAGAGAGAGAGACAGACAGACATATAGACAGATAAGGGGGAGGGGAGGAAAGGAGAGAAAAAGAGAGAGAGAGTGAGAAAGAGAGAGAGAGAGCAAGGGGGTGTGTTTGGGTGGATGGGGGCTGAGATGGCAAAAACAAATTATTTTCGAGAAACCAAAGATGAAACATAGTGAGAACAATGAAAGAAAATAAAGGTGATACCAATGAATCCTTAACATCAGTCCCTGTTCTTGCTATCATTGACTGCAGATACATGGCTTGGCCCTCAGACTGCCCCCCACCCCTACCCCCACCCCCACCCACCTGCAGTGTCTGCTGTGCCATGCATGCACACATGATCAAAGAACTGAGTTTGACCACAAGTTTACAAGTGCATTTTACAGTTATTCTCTAACACACACACACACACACACACACACACACACAAAGAAAGTGTACACAGGAAAAACAAATAAAAGTGAATCCACCGTACATCATATGCAAGATGATATGATTCCAATACTGCAAAACGAAAACAGAAATGGGCAAATACTGGAAAAGGTCAATACTAGGAACTGACGGAATTGGAATATAGACATATATGTATATGCAGAAATATAGTCAAACAAAAAGGTTCAGGTTTTTTTCTTCCAAAGGATCTTTAGCGCATAATGACTCGATTCATGAAGTCAATTCATGAAGTCGCAATGCAGAATAAGAATTCTTACCTGGCTTAGAGAAGGGACGCAACTTCACTTCCATCTCACATTCACAAATACAGTGTCATAAGGAGTTCTGTTTCATTTTATTAGGTCTCTCTTGTAGGAAAAAGACCATTTCACATCTGGTAACTCCACACATTTTGCCACACTCTTACGACAGCAACTTCAGATAGGTCAGTAAAACCATTACAAAACTAGATCTTAACTTTTGTGACTCTTGCTGAGAAAAACAATCTCTAAAATCTTAAAAAAAAAAAAAAACAAAGTAATAGATTTTTGACACCCACTACCTATACTGCAATCTGGTAAAACACAAAGGCATAACACTGAAATAACGGCACAGTATATCAGAGTAATGGATCCATGACTTTTGAAGTTGCCCCATAACAATTCAAATCCAGAAGATTACAGGTAATCCAACTGACAAAAAAAAAGAAAATAAAATAAACCCAAACAAACAAAGGCATAAACAAATGGAAACGATTTAACTGAAATACAAAGTTGGGTTTTTTTCTGTGAAAGAGTAATAAGCTTGTTCTGAGTTTATCTGAAAAAAAGTTGCCTTGGTACGAGAAACTTTATGTCTGCCTTGATCTGAGAAATGTTGCTCCCAATTCAGGATGCTGGGGGTTCATTTTTATTCGTGATTTAAAGTATCCTCAGCAGCAGACTCTGTGCCAGAAACTTTGTCTTTTCTAACTCCTGTCTTCTACTTCCGTTCTTTTCCTTCTGTCAGCTGTTCCTCACACTCTCATTCAACTGTACTTTTTTTTTTCCCCCCCATAAAACCATTTCGTCCCTCTTTGTGAACCTCAAATCCTGGATTCCACTGTTCGGCTTTTAACTTTCAGGCAGCCCTGGCGTGAGCAGGCTTGTTTTCAACCAGTCTCTCAAGAGGCCGCATCATTTCTGCAGGTACATTTAAAGATGGCACTGCGTACAAGATGGAGTGCTGTGACTAAAATTCCAAAAATTCCAGACATGCCTTTGCGGCTGACAGTGTTATACACTACATGGCTTGATAAATGGGCACTCTCGTTTATTACGTATTTCAGCACTCAATGTGTTATATATTTTCTTTTTTTTTTTTTTTTTTTTTTTTGTCCCATCTTCTGTGCCCACCTCAGTGGCTTGTCACCCACGCTGCTCATTCTGACCCAACCCTCCACAGCCGTGGCACCAGCAATCCACATGGAGCAGTCAGTGTCAAGTCGTCAAGAGGCAACCACCAGAGGAGACACTGCACCGCTGCAGAGTCTCTTCGGTGGTGTTCAGTGGTGCCTGTTCTGATCCAACATATGCATGACACCACCTAGTAATCCCCATATTGGCAACAATAATGGCTTAGTCTCCAAGCCAGCATGAGTGAGTTCTCCCTCCGGAGGGCGCCACCACATCCGTTCAACAGCAGTGCACATGAATTTGCTGATACCGTTGGCCATGGTGGAATCAAACCAAGACCATAGACGCGGAGAGGACATCAAAAATGAGATCACCATGAGAGCAAGAAGGACCACAGAATTTCAGACTTTTTCTTCATGATCCATGAGAATGATGATGATGAAGATGATGCTATGGATTTCCATTCCAGTCTGAGACTGCACTACAGGGCTGTTTTCTACACTCACTTTCACAATATATCCAGGTCTCAACCAGGCCCGAGAGATGGACACCTACAGTGTTGGTCAGGCAATTTGAGCAACACTCTCAGAGACGCATCCATTAAGTGGATGTGACTCAGCTCTGTGGTCCCAGTCTTCCCAGTTGAGCCTGCAGCAAACTCAATTCTGTGGTCCCAGTCTTCCCAGTTGAGCCTGCAGCAAACTCAACTCTGTGGTCCCAGTCTTCCCAGTTGAGCCTGCAGCAAACTCAACTCTGTGGTCCCAGTCTTCCCAGTTGAGCCTGCAGCAAACTCAACTCTGTGGTCCCAGTCTTCCCAGTTGAGCCTGCAGCAAACTGAACTCTGTGGTCCCAGTCTTCCCAGTTGAGCCTGCAGCAAACTCAACTCAGTGGTCCCAGTCTTCCCAGTTGAGCCTGCAGCAAACTCAACTCTGTGGTCCCAGCCTTCCCAGTTCAGCCTGCAGCAAACTCAACTCTGTGGTCCCAGTCTTCCCAGTTGAGCCTGCAGCAAACTCAACTCTGTGGTCCCAGCCTTCCCAGTTCAGCCTGCAGCAAACTCAGCTCTGGGTAGGAGCCAGTCAGGGCAGAAAATCCCCACATGGCTCTATGACACTAACCACTTCGCCATGGTGGCTGTTTTTTTTTTTTTTTCTTTAGATGTTTACACGCTGTATGTATGTTGTTGTTGTTTTCTTTTTTAATCTCAGACAAAAAACACCCCCCACCCCCCACCAAACACACACACACACACACACACACACACACAGAGTCAAACACACACACACACACACACCAATCCAAACACACACACACACACACACACACACACACACACACACACGCACACATTCATATATACACACACACACACACACACACACACACACATTCATACACACACACACACACACACACACACACACACACAATAAAAAAAAAAAAAGGTCACCGCTAGAGGTGTCTTTTAGGAACTTAAAATGATGCTGTTTGTGGCTACTTTTCTTTGGATTACTTTTTAGGTTTGCCATGGTCTTGTTTCGGTGTCATTCATTTACGAACTCCTTTCCATCCCTGTATTCATAAATCCATGCAAAGGGGTACAGCTATAAAAAAAAAAAAAAATAAGAAAAGCAGGTTTTTACATTTGAAATGGTTCACCTGAGGATTACAGAAGAATACCTCTTTATCTTAAAACTGTTATTGATGGAGTACTTTCCAACTAAATTGAGTGTACTCTCTACAAAGTGTGAGTACACATCTTCCAATTTTTTGTAAAAGCAGGAATGGGGAGGGGAGGACATAGGGCAAGGGGAGGGCAGCGGGATATGAAATTATCTTCCAAACTGTTGTAAAACTGGGGGCAGGGGAAGGAGTGAGGAATTCGTTTTCATCTACTAATACTATCAACACAGCAGATGGTAGAGGGATACCTGACCTTTCAGTTATCATAACAGAAATAGTTTCCCCCAATGCAAATTAGTTTCAAATCTTTATCAGCATAATTTGGCTCAAATTCACACTCTCTTGCCAGTTTTTTTTTTTTTTTTTTTTTTTTTTTTTCTGGGCTTGTACTCCCTGCCATTGGTGAGCTGATTTTATTGTGTGATAGCCCTCATATGGCCCTTTGCAGTTGGCTCAGCTACAAGCAACATTACCCTTACACCTGCCATTGTTCCAACATATCAATGCATTGTCGAAAACTCCGACACAGCCAGATGCAATTTCCCATGAGTTAGCCAGAGTTGTCATTCTTTGGTGAAAGCAAAACCATGATTACACAATTGTTTAAGATTTAAGATTAAAATTGTAGTCCCGTCAACACACACAATTGTTACATGCTGCAAGAGCAATTAATGATCAAGAACATCATCCGTAGATTTGTTTTCCCCATGCATTCCCCATGCTTTTTTTCCCAGTTGGTTGTGTTCATCTTATTTCCCTAAACATGGTATAAAATATGGTGAAATCCTATGGGTAAACAAGTCCACATCCAGATCTCTGTTTCTCTCAAACACACACACACACACACACACACACACACACACTGGCCATCTGGTTCCTGGTATCAACAAGTTTCCATGGAAACAATTCCAAACTGGGTTCAGCAGCTGAGAGAGCTGATGTGATATAGGGTCCGAAACAGAGCACAAATCCACCCACCCTTTCGTTTCAGGTCAATCCGACTGTTGTGAAAACAGCTATCATCTACACAGCAACAGTCATTATATACTGCTCCCACCCACACACTGCCCATGGCCTGCAATCTCTGTCAAGTGGCACACGTATACACACAGACGCTTGCACATAACATCTACACTTACAAAGGGCATGCACACACACACATGCACACACAAAAAACATGCATGCGCATACACACACATATACACATGCATACGCATACACGCAGGCACACGCTGTTCGGGCATCCACACATACACAGAGAGAGACACTGGGAGAGAGAGAGAGATACAACTGAGCTTTGCAAGCAGCCAGCTTGCCAGTCAAATGAAATTGTGCGCATGCATGTTTTTGTTTTGTTGTTGTTGTTGTTTTTTTCCCCCCCCTGAGACCGAAAGGCAGACAGACAATCTGGATCCTGTACATACCCCATTCTATAGCACCTGGAACTGAACAACAACAACAGCAACGACAGACTGACTGAAGAAAAACAACAGAAAAAAAAGAGAGAAAAACCCCAAGAGAAAGCAAAAGAAGAGACAGAAGGAAATAACAAACCCTGAACAAACCTACAAAACACAAGTCACAATCATTGAAGTGGTATCTACAATGCAATTATTTTTTAGAACACACAGGGCGACAAAAACGCGGAAAGCCAAGGTGGTGAGCATTGGAGTCTGAGCTAA
>JADBJO010003622.1:40000-77500 GCA_016801955.1 Conus betulinus | reverse complement strand
AAAATCAACTCACAAAAGAGAGTGGGGGACAATCTGTGAATCCAGTTACCCTCCCCCCCCCCCCCCCCCCCCCTTCCCTATTACCCCCTCCCTGGACAAACAGAGCTGATATCCAAGCCCCAATTCCCCGTAACTCTCAAACTGATAATAGTATGTGTCCTCTGAAAGGAGTGAAGAAGAAATGAAATTGCCATTGCTTCTGGTTTGCCTGCAAATGATAGCTCAGTCATTCAGACAAGGAAAAATCAAACACGTAAGCAAAATGTAACAGCAGAAGTGGATGGACATTCTCAATCCATTTCCCTTAAAAAAAAATTACTCAGGGCCTGTGAGAACCCCCAAGGATGTTGTAAGAGACAGCCATGAGAGGGAGAAAGAGAGAAACAGCAGGAGAGGACGGGGAGGAACTTAGTTCATTGACAGCGAAAACCATCACATGCACACACACACACACACACTTGGACAGTGGACAAACTCCACAATGGTCACTCACCTGAGTTCTGAAGAGCTGCCATTGGTTTATGAGGCTCACTTGATGAGAAGGTCTGCTGGTCAGGGGGTGTAACCAACAAAAATCACTGGAGACTGGAGTGCTGTCCCTCCCCAGGCCGCTGTCTCCATTTCTCTGGTGCCTGCTACTGCCACCCGACATGGCACATCTGCACAGGCCACATGTTCTGCAGCATCAGTGTGCAGTGAAGACAGATGCCTGAAATCTCAAGGATCGCACTGAACAAGTTTTCCATCTCTCCAGAGAATGATAACCTTCCGCCTCTGTCAAGCCGGTGATGAAACATATCATAGAACATGATTCACCATACACAATCCAGCATTGTTTTGGTCATGAGGGGTCTTTTTTTCCTGTTGGAACATCCTCTTGCCATTTTTCAATGATGAATAATTATTTGCAGACATAAAATCAGTTGACTTATGAAAATTCAACTGTCTTGCTTGCATTATCCTATATAAAACACATTTTGTCTATCTGTCTGTTTGGGTTTCTGCGTATGTTCCCTATATACAAATGCACAGATTTCACCTGATCTGAATATTTGGCACTGCCGTCTTATTAGTATACTGGGCAGAGGGGAAGATGGGTGGGAGGAGGGAAGGAGATGGTGAGAAGAGGGGGGAGGGGTGGGGAAGAGGAAAAGAGGACAGCAGTGGGGTAACAGGAGGACAGGGGTGGGGGAAGGGAGAGGAGGGAGTGAAGAGGGCAGGAAGTAGGACACCAAGGGGTGAATGGGGTACGAGGGAGAGGAGAGGAAGGGAACAGGGTTGTGACAAGTGTTAAAGTAAGTGTGAAATGGATGGCTGGATCAAAAACTGCACACAGTTTGTCCTGGACAAGGGGGGGGGGGGGGGGGGGGGGGGGGGGGGTGTCAATATGCTCAGGAAAGTGAGCATACAATCGTAACTCACAATCATGTGGCACAACTCAGCTACTGCCAAATTATGGCTAACTGCTCTCACCTTGCATTACACACTCATAAAATCTGACAAATTAGTAAGGATGTATGGATTAGTAGAAGCAAAGTGTTATCGAGTGGTCTCCTTAAATAATGATTAAAGCAACAACAACAACAAAACAACAGACAATTCAGGCAAGTCAACTACCAATAACTGGTTAAGAGAGAGAGAGAGAGAGAGAGACAGACAGAGAGACAGAGAGAGAGAGAGACAGCAAGACAGACAGAGAGAGAGAGAGAGAGCAACTGTTAAACAGTTAGCAAATTCACATGAAATCATTCCAGTTATTTTTTACAGTACAAGGAGTTGTATAGACAGATATAATATAACCGGCAAAAAAAACTGTCATTCTGGGGCTAATATTTTTATATATCCCCAAACAGAAGGTAAGAGCACTCTCTCATGTTGATGATGAAAGTTACAAGGCCTGTAAAATAAGTAATAGAATTTGGAAATAGTTCATCAAAATACTGGACCAAAAAATAAATAAAATACGATAACAATCAAACATTAACAACCATAATTTTGTTTGTGTTTCGATTGTGAGGTGCGCTCTGTTGCCATAACTATTGATATTCTAATTTCATAATTGTTATAATAGTGCTTTTTCTAGTGACAGACAAGTTCAATCCTTACAACTGGAATAGCAGACTGTAGCAGATAAAGCATAGCTCTTACAAATGTTATAGAACAAGCTGTTTACAATGACATTTAGCTATAAACAGACAGAAGTCCTTTCTCCATTATCAAAAGCACACAACTGAATAATGTGGATGGCTTCAAGTATTGTGAAACAATGGCTTCAAGAGCTATGAAATACCATTTCAAACCATAATTTCCCTTTACAGAGGCCGCAATGACAGCATGAATCTAGAAAGCCAGTATGCATGAGTCTCATGCTAAAAGCCTTACACTCAGTTACAGCAAAAGACGTCAGCATTTCCAGCAAACTGACAATGTATACAACTGTTACTTTTTCCATTCATTCCATAAAGCTGTGAAAATGAGCGTTGTGCCATAAGACAGTTACCCCAACCAGCAAGAGCAAATCCATGTATACAGATGCTTCTTACAATGTATGAATACAAACTGCCAGTTATATACACTGGCCAAACTGCATCATTTTCTCATTCCTTCAGGCTCTTGAGGATGTCTTCAGCAGATCCAATTCAAAGCTGCATCAAATTCTGTCATCCGCACCATTATCTGAATACAAGTATGAAAGAATTCCATAGCATAGCTCCATTTAGGGGGAAAAAAAAAAAAAAAAAAAAAACGTTTTGACAGTAACCAAACCAATCCAGGATTTTTTCCTAGACATCCTTATAATTTTAACACAAAAACTGATAGAATTATACAGATCAAATGCTGTCTGATCTTCATTGTAAAACCCCAAGAGGGGAGGTAATTTTCATGTGATGCGACTCAAGTCTAGGGATAACCACTGTTTAAATCTTGTATTGCAGCTCTGCACATGAACTGATGATACAAAAGATGATAATGGTATCCATTCATGCCTTCACGTACAGGAACTCTCTGTCTAATCTGCAACTGCCTATGCCACCATGTGTCTTGGCTTTTAAGATTGAGGAGCATTAGGCCTTTTTTTGTTTTCCTTTTTTTTTTTTTAACTATTAAAGGCAGTATCATGCAGTTTTCAAATAAAAGGTTATTGCACATTTGATCACTGAATAAAAAAAATTGTGCACCACTCATATAGTTACCAAAAACAACAAACAAAACACACACACACACACACACACACACACACACACACACACACACACACACACACATCCACACACACAGCAATATCTAAGAAACCACAAACATCTAATTTCGTCATGAGGATAATAATGTGTTGGTTATCCTGTCATCTAATTATTGTTCGAAAGGAGTAGAAACCCAAAATCAAATAAGCAAAAGAAAAGAAGACACTGTTGAAATGGCTAACACTGGAAAATAAATGGATACAATCTCATGCAGTTTCTCTTTCTAACAAGTCTTAAATGCATTCTGCAGCAATAAAATTCATATTCTGGAAGCAAGCGAGATCACTGCAATGTAGTCTTTGTACCGATGTAAGACACATCTGACTTCAGCAAAGCTGGTCTTACCGATACCCGGCCTTATGTGCAAAATTAGCAAAACAGTGTGCTCGTGTATTTTTTCGCACGATGAATGCATCTAAAAAAACAATGAAACACAGCTATTATGCACTGCAAATAAACTTCTCTTTTCTTTCGATTTATCGACGTGCGCCCAACCAAACCACAGCTGAGAGAACAGCTGAATGCCTTGCTGCTCATGCGGCAGCATCAATCGAATCGAGGTAGCAGCGCTTCAACCTCAATTTTCATTACAAACACGAAAGATCGCTCGCCTGCAAAAACGAACTAATCTTACAGTTTAGTACCTCAAGAGCAGATTAATGCAATCTGATCAATTTGGCCCATGAAAACCCCGCAGAACCTACCCTTTGAAAAAAATAAACGCACACAAAAGCTGAAATGCCGGGAACCTTCTGCTAAGCATTCATTTTCCTTGGAAAACAAGCAGTGGTTTATGACGGCAAATCTCATTGATCGTGTTGCTGGAGATTTGACCAATCAATAGAGCTTTTGTATATACGCTCAGGAGTAGATAACCCTGACGTTACCCAAAGGCCTTTTCCGGCTGTCTGCATCTTTTGACGTTGCGAGGTGACAGTCTCAGTGTACCGGATCGCCATCTGCTCATTTAAAATAACAGCATTCAATTGCCACAATGACGAAAATTCTTGGTAGATATCTTCTTGTTCTTCTGTTGCTGCTCCCAACAACACTGTTCTTCGTGGGACAATGTAAGTTCGAGTGAGGGTGAAGTGTAAGTTCAAGATGAAAGTTCGGCATGATACTTGACTAAGCTACGTGGCACCTACATCTGCACTACCAAAACCAAGACCTAAATCCAGTTGTACGTTCAGAAGCTGTAACGAAGGCTAGTAATTTCAGTCTTAGACAAGACTGGTTTTATCATTATTTTGAATAATCTAGTAACCAGTGTAATGGAAAAACTTTAACTCGGCGTATTAGGAATATCAACCAATCTCAGTCGATGGCAATATGTATGCGTTCAGCAATATTTAAGAAATGGGGGCCCAAACATTTATTCAACATGTAGGGTGTTTACCCATCAGTTTCTCCATGCATAGCCTTGAACATGTTTCTTTATTTTGATTATTTATGGTTCACGTTTGGTAAAAATGGTAACGTATTTTTCTCTTTATTATTCTCATCAATACCCCTTTTCTGCCCAAGTGCTTGCCCTTTGAGAATTCACTGGATTGTGACGCCACCTCCTCCCCCCCCCCCCCCCCCCCCCCCCCCCCCTCCCCCCGCCCTCCTCCCAATACTGGAAATACCATAAAATCACTAGGTGGTACTGTATGTTTGATACCTTAGTGGACTGCCATAAATGTGAAGACAAGACCACTGATGAGTTCTCATTCAAGAGGCAAAAGTTGACTGTGGTGAGGCAGAAGCAAATGATTCCATTCTAACTACGGAACTCAGAGATTCCCATTACTGACAGTGAAGGATTTGATATTAATATTACACTGTTGTCTTTTCATCCCATCTGCTGTTCTCATCCTCCACCCGCCCACCACGCTCCTCCCAACCTCATTCTCTAAATGTCACCTTCATAGCAGTTGAGGACTTGTTTACCCATACTTGTTTTCCTTACAACATTTTTCTTTCATAATCTATTTGTTTGTTGTCTTTTCTAAAGAAAACGAACTGGTCAAGTCTTGTCATTTCAATGTTTATTATGTTCATCTGGCAGCTCAGAATTCCAACATTTGTTTTTGTGAAAATCTTTTTAATCTTTGACAAAACACATCTCATTGGAGAAAATATATGTTTGAAGGGAAACAAGAAAGTCTTTTGAAATATATAATCTTGGAATAAATGTCACAAGAAACATATTTTTTTGTCAGATTTACCTTATTTCTTGTGATTTTCAGGAATCAGAATCTGATTTTTTTTTAAAGTCATGAATGCAAAACATAACCTATGTTTTGTTTTGATTTCAAAGTGACATCATCATGTCAGCAAAGGCATTTTGTCTTAAACAGCCAAAATCAGCAGCAGCAATGTTGCCTTTGCTGAGGACTCAATGGAAGGAGAGGAAGAAGAAGCCACAGTGGAGACAGATGAGGGCGCTACAGAACCAGAGGAGGAGGCCACAGAAGACACAGACACAGAAGTGACAGAGCAGGAGAAGGTACTATTCAAAAGTCAGCTAACTTGAGGGTTCCTCTGCTAGTGATTTTTATTTCTGTCCCTTCTGATTTTTTTTTTTTTTCATATCATGTAAAGTAATTAACTAAAAATACTGTGGTCAGGGCAGACACCTCTGAACTTTTTTCCCAAAGGGTTTGAAGTCAACTTTTATTCCAAACTATTTCATATTTTCTGTCTGATATGTTCACTGTGAAGATAAAGTTATGCAAATGCTTTTTTCTAATAGTAATACACAGTATATCAAAAACAAAACAGAACAGAACACAGTACAATACATTACAAGTAAGACAATATAATAATCTTTTTCTAAACATATACACATACATGGCCTAAAAACAAGTACACAATAGATTGGATCAACTTGGAAGTAGGCATTGCAATGGGCTGTGCAATTTCCCCAATACTGTTCATGTTGGCAACGGAAGTCATCTTGAAAGCAGCAGCAACAAGCAATGCAAGACAAACAGACCTTGGCGATGGATACAAGATGCCACCTCTCAAGGCCTTCATGGATGACACTACAGTGATTTCATCCAGAGAAGATGAGACACGTCATGTGCTGGAGAGGCTGGATGACATAGTTGCCTCATCCAGAATGAAGTTCAAGCCATTGAAATCACAGAGTCTCTCACTGAGGAAAGGAAAAGTGGCTGAATCTGTGGTCTCCAGTGTTGCCAACCAGGCCATTCCAACAGTTCCAGAAGAGCCAGTCAAGAGCCTTGGAAGATGGTATGATGATACGCTGAAAGACACACAAAGAGCCAAAGAAACCAAACAGATGTCGGAAGAAGGGTTGGAGACCATTGACCAATGTGGGCTCCCTGGCAAATACAAGGTCTGGTGTCTGCAGTTTATGCTGATACCAAAGCTCATATGGCCTCTGATGATATACGACATCTGCACCAGCATACTGGAGGCAGTGGAATCCAAAAGCAACAAGTTCACAAGGGAAATGTCTTGGTGTCCTACCCTGTCTGACTGTACTGTCACCAAGCAAAGCTGAAACTACCACTGAAATCCATCCTGGAGGAATTCAAAGCAGGGAAGATCAGACTTCAAAGCATGCTGGAGGACTCAGGAGACAAGGTGGTAGAAGCAATCAAGCCCCAGCTGAAGACAGGCAGAAAATGGAAAGTTCAAGAGGCGATGGATCCTGCAAAAGCAAGTCTCAAGATCAGAGAAATAACAGGACACACACAGACCAACAGACAAGGACTGGGGGTGACATAAACTGAATGGTGGTCAAAGGCCAAAGGAAAAGACAAAAGAGACATGATGATTCAGGAGATGAGAAAAGAAGAAGACCAAAAAAGACTCCAAAAAGCAGTCCAGCAGAGCCAGCAAGGCAGTGGACAATGTGGTAGAATGCACTTCAAAGAAGTCTCACTTGGAATGACATTTGGCACATGGCCCCTCTCAGGATCAGCTTCATTCTCAGATCTGCATATGACCTTCTGCCCAAATGCAAACCTGGTGAAGTGGGGAAAAACAGACGATCCTTCATGCCCCTCTGCCATGAAAAAAAAAACAGTGGAGCATGTCCTAAGCTCATGTAAGGTAGCCCTGGCTCAAGGAAGTACTCATGGAGGCACAACCAAGTGCTCAAAGAGATTGTACAAGGAGTCTGGGCTAGTACCAACACCACAAAAGGGAAAATCAGGACTCCAAAAGCATCAGAAACATTCTTCACGGCAGGAGGCAGCGAATCATGGCCAAAAACAACAGTGCCACTTGGAACATGCAGGCAGAGTCTGCTGGATGGGGCAGATGACTGGGAGTGCACTGCAGACCTCCCAGAATGGAAGAGTCACCCAGAGATCATCAGCAAGAGTGGCATGAGACCAGACATAGTAGTCCACTCTCAGTCAACCAAGCAGCTGATCATGGTCGAGCTCATGGTGCCATATGAGAACAGAATGGAGGCAGCTCAAATCTACAAGACTGAAAAGTATGCTGATCTGGCAAACAGCCTTAGGAGAGAAGGCTATCAGGTCAAAGTCCTCACTGCAGAAATTGGAGCTAGGGGGTTTGTAGGAACGTCTGCATACAGCCTCATGAAACAGCTCTCTCAGTTGCAGGGAGGGAAAAATTAGAGCCCTGAAAGCAATGGCAGAAGCAGCAGAGAGGTGTTCAAGCTGGATCTGGTCGAGGAGGAACAAAAGTGAACTTCATAAGGCTTAACTTTCCTACAAATATCAGGTGTCCCTGTGGCTCAGTGGTTAGTGTGCGAGTCATTAAGTGGAAAATGAGCATGTCCAGAGGGGCATGGGTTTGAATCCCAGCGATGGCTCGTCCCAAGATGGGAAAAAAAAAAAAAAGGGGCAGCAGAGGGACATCCGGAGTCATGAACCAGGTGTGCCCCCTAGAGTGTCAGGAGATGAGGGCCGAAACACTTGTTTGAAGGGGGCTTCTCTTCTGAGGACTCTCTGCTGCCATGCTCTCCACGGGTTTCTTTCTACTACACATACATGGGCTAAAAACAAGAAGCCAAACAAAAGAGACCAATCAGCAAGATGTCAAACAAAAGAGGACTATCAGCAAGATGTCCAAGAAAAGAGGCCTAATAGCAAGATGTCAAACAAAAGAGGCCTAATAGCAAGATGTCAAACAAAAGAGGCCTAATAGCAAGATGTCAAACAAAAGAGGCCTAACAGCAAGATGTCCTAGAAAAGAGGCCTAACAGCAAGATGTCTTAGAAAAGAGGCTTAACAGCAAGATGTCTAGACAGAATTCCTACATCAGTCATGGTATGTCCAAAAATGCATTCAGTGGTTTCCCCTGATTGAAGGAGAAATGTGTGGCTCTCACCCGATAGGTCGTCCATCTCTTTACCGCTGTCCTCTTATGCCAGTTCAACATTATTGTTTGCTGACCATGATCAGACGACTGTTGGCCCATAGCCAAAGCTTGACCAAGCCTGATGTGAGGGATGGGGTGACACAGTCCCCCACAGAATATGATCGCCCTGCTGGCAGTCTCGTTGATTATATGTTATTGAAGTAAATTTTTTTAAAAATGACTACCAGATTGGAGTGTTTTTGATTACTCCCACCTGTACTTTGTTGAGCAGTTGTCAGGAGATTTACTTGTTAGGCCAACTGAAGATAGCACAACAGGTCTATTAGATTGATGGATGAGGCAGAAAAGGTGTGTGTTTTTTTTGTTTTGTTTTTTTTTTTGGGGGGGGGGGGGAGAAGAAGGGAAAAGTACAAGGGAATTAACTTCTTGAGCCCATTTCAGCAATTACTTCTCCTGGCAGGGAAAGAAGGCATACGCAATGATTTAGACCTTGGTGGGGGTCTGGGCTCTCCCAGGTGCCTGTTTGTTGTCGTTTTTTTTGTTGAATTAAAATTGTTACTAAGGTAGGAAAGACATAATCTGTTGCTCATTTCTTACTTGAGTTTGCTTTCTGTGCAAACAGGAAGAAGAGGAGGAAGAAGCAGCAGCAGCTCTGAAGCCTTCACCTGATGCGTCCACATTTATCCTGTTCACCAAGCCAGTCGGCAATGGAATGGGTAATCGGTACTTTAGTGCTCAATACCCTGATTGAAACAAATGACATTTTCTTCTCCCACGTAACCAGGAACAATGAGAACAACTGACGATCTTATTCAGATCAGAGGCCTTTTTAAGTGAACCAGAATGTTTGACACACATGAATAAATGCCAGTAAGATTCCAAAGCTGAGTAGTTGAAGACAAACTGTACATGGAGCTAAAGATGTCTCAAGGGGAAAAAAATAGGGCACTGGGTGGATTGGTGTAAAATTTAACAGATTCTGAATAACTAAATGAAAGCAGCAGACAGACAAAATGTTTTAAGGATCCAGTATCCGGCTTAGTGCCTTTCTGTTGAAGTGGGCAGAGTGGTGGCTGGGAAGTTTCTTGATTTGTCTTTCACATTACCTTTTGTGTTTTCATAGATGCTGTATTACAATTAGTAAGAGGTGAAAGAAAATGAACACAAAGTTGCCGAGTGCTGATCTTTCGGAGTAGCATGTTATGATTTTGTTGACAATGCTATGCCGCTACACTTTATGACAAAATCCTATACCAAACTTTCACTGTCGTAATCATGTCATGCCGTTCATGAAGCGAAGTGTGACTGAAAGTGCTGTTCAGGCTGACCTGTCACACTGCATATGCTTCATTTTGGAACGCTGCTTTCAAAATGTCAAAATGCTGCATTTCCTGCTTTGGAGACTTGGCAGCTGTGTGAGCACTGGGACAAGCTTTTCACTCCATTGCTTAGACGACTGATGTTGAAATGGGGTTTTTCTTCTTTTTTTCTTATTCAGTGACCACATAGTAAATTTTTTTCCTGTTTAAATGGTCTGTGGTTTGTGGAAATTTTATACTAACCTTTCTATGATACTGTTATTTTATGTGACTGTTTCTCAAGTACTTTTGTGGCTGAATGGGTGAAGGCTTTAGAGGTTCCTGGAAAATCCTCGGTTTTAATGTCATCTGTGCTTCTGTTGGCTGGTTACTTTTTTTTTTTTTTTTTTTTGGCAGACAGCCTGAAAGCTTAGCACTGTTCTTGTATCCCCAACGTGATATGGTTTAGCTGCAGTCCACTTCATTGGCTCTCACTGTGAGACCCATGAGTGTGTGGATTTGCTGGAGTACATTATATTAACACGTGAATCCATCAACATGGGTTAATGTTGATTTTGATTGCAGCTTATTACTTGTACGCAGGGGTACAGTTCCATAAATGGCAGGTTTTAGGTGGGATTTGCTACTGACACAGGCATATCGCAGATGCAGATACAGTGAAGACGGTCACGGATGACATCTACATATGGAAAAGCCAAGTAGAAAATTCTTTACAAACATTAGGCTGGCTAGATAAAAGGGCAGTATCTACCAGTTTCATGTTCAGTGTGTGGTGTACCTCCTTGTTGAAAAGCTGTAAAAGTTTCTGTCAATGTGAATTAGTTTCTTCTGATTTGTTGTTGTTGTTGCTGATGATGTTCTTGTTTCAACAAAGACATTTACCCATTTCGGACCCACTTGTATAAACAAACTCAGCTCTGTGGCCTTGGCTGCCTTCAAGAAAACAACAAAAAGAAAGCAGTGCACACAGTAAAAGTAACATTTTAAGAAATGTCTACGCTATGGCGATGCATAGTTCAGTGTTAAGAAGGAAGTGGTCAAGGGAGAGAATCAGGAAAACATTATCCTAACTGAAAATGATTGGACTTGCTGAAGGATTTGGACCATGCTCGCTATTACAAGTTCTTGTTTGTCGGCTGCTTTCACAGACATCATGTTAGGAATGATTTTGTAAGTCATATGGAACAAGTTAGTGGTGGATCATATATGAAGCTGTTATTAGGAGACAGTGCAGTACACCATATGGAATATGGTGTTATATGCCTTGCATTTTGTTTGAAGGTCCCATGGTTGTACTAGTTCAGTTATGCAGTTGCGGTAATTGTCTTCATTTTTTGTTATTGACAAATTGACATAGGAAAGATACATCATTCATCATTAACAAAGAAGAAGAGTGGCCCAGACCAGGTGGAGTGTGATGACAGATGCATGTGATGGATGTTCCACAGAGCTGCCGGCAGGCAAGCCAGTGAGGTTCCTGGTGGGGTTCACCAACAAAGGCTACGGAGAGTTCACGGTGGAAAGCCTGGATGCCTCGCTGCGCGCTACCCTCAGGACTACAGCTACTACATTCAGAATGTGCGGCATTTGATACATCATGGGTTCTGTTTGTAGACTGGAGTTCGGAGTGGTGGTTGAGTTTGAAAGGGGGGGGGGGGGGGGGGGGTAGGAAGGAAAGCAGGGGAGATGATGCACATTATACAGTGTTTTTCAAGGGTAGTAATGGTAATGTGTGTGAAACCATGTATCTGCCTGTGCTAGCATTGTTCTATGTGCTCAGTTGGTTTATATTTTTATCTACCTGTCAGTCTATAAAGAGGGAGAGAGAGAGAGAGAGAGAGAGAGAATGTATATACACAGGGAGTTATACGTTCTAAAGAGTATGAGAGAAAGGAAGGAAGAAGCAGGAAGTTTTTAAGGCAGTCAACCAGCCACCGTGGGGCAAGTGGTTAGCATAGTGGAGTCACGGGCTGGGTGATCATCAGTTCAATTCCCATTAGAGGCGTTTATTTGTGGGGCTTTTCAGCCCCAGTCTGCTTCTACCAAGAATGGAATATGGGGTGGTAGCCTGGAATCTGCACAGTCAAGTTCCATTCCCTGAATGGAAGCAACCCTGAAAATGGTGCCCATAATTTGTGGTCCAACGTTAAGAAACGTATCTTTTGAGTACACTGATGGTGGAATGAATGATGAAATGTGGTGCAGGGTACAGTCAGTCCTGTCATGTTGTCTCACGCCAGACTAGAACTTCTCAGCATTATCTGTATCGTCCTGGTTGATTATCATCACGAAGGAACAAAGTCAAGTGTCTGTGGCCCTTTTGTGCCCTGCTCTCATAGTCACCTCATTTTATTTTTCTGTTCATGTCCTTTCCCATGGTAAGTTTGTTTGAAAGTCACTGGTATGGGCAAGTGGTAGGGGACTGTTGTAAGATGAACATGGTGGCAGGCTCTGGAGGGAAGCGTTCCCTCATCCTGGCTCTACAACTGAGCAGTTAGAAGTCGGCAGGGAGCATGTGTTTGGTTGAGGACAGGCACCACTGAAGACCATACACAGTGACACAGCAGAAGTGCAGGGACTCCTCTAACGGGTGGCTCATGACCATCTGTTACTCAACTTCCCTTCCAAAGCTATCGTTAGGCTTACATCAGGACAAACATTGGTGTGGCTGCATACAGGAAGTCAGAATAACAGTCACTCGTGGTCACACTTGACATGAGATTTTTTTTTTTTCTTTCAAAGTTTATAGAGCTGAATCAAAGAACACGGCAAACGGTAGCTACTTTTGAAACAGCAGATAGAGTATGTTAATGACAAAAAACTTCCCAAACAGCTCAAATGGAAATATGGGTTGCCCTTGACAGGTGGAATAGGGTGGATAGGTAATGGGGGTAGGGCAGATTAGTATATAGGGTGGGGCATTAGTTAATGGTGGTTAAGTTTAAAAAAAAAGAGATAGACATGGATTTGTGTCACCTGGGTTAATTTGGTACATCTGATATTGCAGTACACCACCTTGACTGTGAACCGTGTGGTGGAGTCCAAACGTCAAGCCACCTTTGAGTACAGTTTTACTCCCAGTGAATCCTTCTCCGCCAGGCCCTTCGGCCTCACTGTCAACGTCAACTACAAGGATGGGGTGAGTTGCCTGCTCTGTACATTTTTTTGTTTTTTTTTGTTTGCTTCTGATTATTTTTTTAATTTCCTAATTATTCTTTGTGTGTCTTGCTTCGACCATTCAGTCTGTGACAAAATGTGCACTGGAAAAAAATCACTCAGCCCTTTGAATCAGAGGGCATTATTTACAAAATTATCATGATTTTATCTGTACTAGATGCATACACGCACACATACACACGTACACTCTCTGTCTCTCTCTCTCTCTCTGACCTTTCGTGTTCTTGATTTCAAGCTAGCTGACGATTTATAAACCTTGTTTGTCATTTTTTTTTTATGTTGAATCAAAAAATTGTCTTACAATCCATCAAAACCAATTTAAATGCTCAAGAATGCACATAAACTTAACAAAGCAGAACATCATGAATGTATCCATGTTTATTGCTCAAAACCTGTACGAATGGATAAGAAATTCTTTTCGATTGTCTCTTCAAACAAAGTGGTCTGCAGGCCTAATCAAGTTGAACCTTGCAGCCTCTCTACCCCCCTCACCCCTCCACACACATCTGTGACCTCCATGGGAATGCTTTCCTTGTTGCAGCGTACCACAGAAGAGTCTCTAGGGTAGCCCGTGGTCTGGCATGTGAGGTGCATGACCTGCCCATCAAAGCTGACACAGCATCAGGATGGTGTGGATGCTCGGCGGGTCTACTTGGTTGAGCACCTCTTTGTCTGGGATTTTTGTCCTGCCATTTATACTTATTTTCCTGAGGAAGGTTGTGTGGAAGTGATTCAGCTTCTTGGCATGCTGATGGTACACTGTCCACATTTCACAGGCGTAGAAGAAACCTTCAGCTTGGTCTCTAGACTGATGCCTGTTCTGTTCCAAACATTAGTGTGTAGTCTGCCAACGGTTGCAGTTGCTTTTGCAGTTCTGATGCTCACTTCATCATTGATGGTGACATTCAGGGACAGTGTGCTGCCAGGGTAGGTGAATTTACTCACTGCAAGGAGTCTCACACTAATGGCTGTGTTGTTAGGATCAGCATAGGGTCTGCCTGGCGCAGGCTGATGCAGAACTTTGGTCTTCTTTGTACTCATTGTGAGACTGAAGTTGGTCCAGGCTATGGAAAATTTGTTGATGCTGGATTGCATGTCAGTTTCTGAGCCAGCATTTGAGAGCGCAGTCGTCAGCTAACAGAAAGTCCCTGATGATGTTTGTCATAACCTTGGATTTTGCCTGGAGCCTCTTGAGGTTAAACAGCTTTCCATCTGTTCTGAATCTGATGTCGATGTCTGCGTCTCCTTCTCTGAAGGCATCAGTCAGCATTGCAGAGAGCATGATGCTGAACAGAGTAGATGCCAACACACAGCCTTGCTTTACACCATTTGTGACAGGAAATGGATGAGATGTCTCTCCATTGTCCTGGATGAGACCTGCATGCCCTCATGGAATCGCCACACCACAGAGGTAAATTTTAATGGGCATCTGTATTTGGCCATGATCTTCCACAGGCCCTCCCTACTGACAGCATTGAAGGCCTTGGTTAGGTCGACAGAGATGGAGAACAGGTTGGCATTTTGATCCTGATATTTTCTTGGAGCTGTCTAGCAGCAAGTACCATCTGAGTGGTTCCGCTGTCTTTCTTGAAGCCACACAGGCTCTCTGGCGCAAGCTGTTTCTCAAGGTGCGTTATAAGGTGGTCAGCAGAATCCTGGCAAGTGTCTTGCCTGCTGTAGAAAGGAGGGATATGCCTCGGTGTTGTCGCAAGCCTGGATGTTCCCTTTGCAATTATACAAATGGGAATAATGGATGCATCTTTGAACTCCTGAGGGATTGTCTCCTGCTGCCACTTCAGAAGAAAAACAAATGATGAAGCTTTTCAGTCAGAGCTGTGCCACCTTCTTTGTAGACTTCAGCTGCTACAGAGTCTGAGCCAGGAGTTTTACCGTTGGACAGCAGACATATCGCTTTCTGGGTCTCCAGGAGGGTTGGTGGTTCATCCATTTCTTTGTTGGTGGGCGCTTGAGGAAGCCAGTGGATGGTTTGTCGTTGATGGATGATGGGTGATTTACACACCCTCACACACACATGCATGCATGCACGCACACACACAATAAACACCTGCATACACGCACACACATTCACTCACTCACTCATACTCACAATCTCACTCTCTCACACACCACTCACTCACTCACTCTATCTCACTCAATGCTTTGTTGCTATGAAGCCCTAACTTTCATGCAAATGTAATATCTGTCAGCAACATTCTTGGAGATCCTTATTACTCTCAAAAGTTGAGTGTAAAATTAGCATGAATAAACAGTTGGAAGACTAGGGGAAAAAAAAAACGACAACTGAAACAGAAGCAAACAAACTACCCCCAAATCCAACTTAGGAATGATGAGAACTGAGGGTCTTTCTGGGTTCATTGTCATGACTTTAGGAATGATGAGAACTGAGGGTCTTTCTGGGTTCATTGTCATGACTTTAGGAATGATGAGAACTGAGGGTTTTTCTGGGTTTGTCATGACTTTAGGAATGATGAGAACTGAGGGTTTTTCTGGGTTCATTGTCATGACTTTAAGAATGATGAGAACCGAGGGTCTTCCTGGGTTCCTTGTCATGACTTTCGGATGATGAGAACCGAGGGTCTTTCTGGGTTCATTCATGAATGGTCGTTCTGTTTCAGCAAGACAACCAGTTCCAGAATGCTGTGTTCAATGACACTATTCAGATTGTGGAGACGATGAGGGACTAGATGGGGAAACGTAAGATCAGCCTTTCTTTCTTTTTTTTTTTTTTTTTTTTTTCCCCTGTAGTTTTGCTTTGAATTAAGTTTCTCCTGATTTAAAGAAACAGTTTATGAGTTGCTTCCAGACAAAAAAAAAAAAAAAGAATGACACACATCTGTTTCTTTTATATTGGAAAGTATTTTAATCGCAAATAATAAAGGTGCATGTGAATGCAGCCGACTATTTATTTAGAATTCAGTGCAGTAAACTGATTTCCTGTTTTACAGGAAAGCAACAACAACTGAAAAAAGAGAGACATTTCATGAATTTATAGACTTTCACATTTTTTTTTTTTTTTTTTTTAAATAAATGATAGAAAAATTGTTCGTGTGTATCTACAAAAAAAAATGTACTTCATCCTCAGAGTTTTGTGTATATGTGTGCGTGCGTTCAGGTACATAAGACATTCTGTACAGAAGTGTTGTCTGTGTCTGGCAGGTTTTTCATGTACGTCTTCTTGGCAGCTCTGGCCATTTTGCTGCTTGTTGGAGCTCAACAGCTTGCTTCATCAATGGGCGTAAGTGGGATGTTGTGAGTGCATGTGTGAAGGGACTGAGGGGGTGTACAGATGTGTGCTGGCTTGTGTATAGGTGTGTTTTTGGTTGTCATGTGTACAGTGTGTTGGTTTGTGTATAAGTGTGTGTTGTCATGTGTATCGTGTGTGTATAGGTGTGTGTTGGCACGTGTGTGGGTGTGTGTTGGCCTGTGTATAGGTATGTTTGGTATATCAATAGATGTGTTGGTGTGTGTATAGGTGTGTTTTGGCCTGTCAGTAGATGTGTGTTGGTTTGTGTATAGGTGTGTGTTGGCATGTGAATAGGTGTGTGTGTTGGTGTGTGCATAGGTGTGTGTTGGCATGTCAATAGGTGTGTGTTGTCACGTGTATAGCGTGTGTTGGCACATGTATAGGTTTGTGTTGGCATGTGCATAAGTGTGTGTGTTGGCATGCGTATAGGTGTGTGTTGGCGTGTGTATAGGTGTTTGTTGGCATGTGTACAGGTGTGTGTTCGCACGTGTACTGTTGTGTGTTTGCAGTATTAAGTGTGTGTTGGCATGTGTATAGCTGTGTGTTAGCAGGTGTATAAGTGTGTTGCGCGTGTATAGGTGTGTGTTGGCGTGTATATAGGTGTGTGTTGGCACATGTATAGGTGTGTGTTGGCATGTGTCAGTGTGTGTTAGCACATGTATAGGTGTTTTGTTGACGTGAACAGTGTGTGCTGGCATGTATATAGGTGTGTGTTGTCATGTGTACAGTGTGGTGGTATGTGTATAAGTGTGTGTTTGTCACATGTATCGTGTGTTGGCGTGTGTATAGGGTGTGTGTTGGCACGTGTGTAGGTGTGTGTTGGCATGTGTATAGGTGTGTGTTGTCATGTGTATAGTGTGTGTTGGGCGTGTGTATAGGTGTGTGTTGGCATGTGTACAGGTGTGTGTTGTCATGTGTACAGTGTGTTGGTATGTGTATAAGTGTGTGTTGTCATGTGTATCTTGTGTGTTGGTGTGTGTAAAATGTGTGTTGGCACGTGTGTAGGTGTGTGTTGGGCATGTGTTTAGGTGTGTGTTGCATGTGTATAGGTGTGTGTTGGCGTGTGTATAGGTGTGTGTTGGCATGTGTATAGGTGTGTGTTGTCATGTGTACAGTGTGTTGGTATGTGTATAAGTGTGTGTTGTCATGTGTATTGTGTGTGTTGGCATGTGTATCGTGTGTGTTGGCACGTGTGTAGGTGTGTGTTGGCATGTGTTTAGGTGTGTGTTGGCATGTGTATAGGTGTGTATGTTGGCGTGTGTATAGGTGTGTGTTGGCATGTGTATAGGTGTGTGTTGTCATGTGTACAATGTGTTGGTATGTGTATAAGTGTGTGTTGTCATGTGTATCGTGTGTGTTGGTGTATGTATAGGTGTGTGTTGGCACGTGTGTAGTGTGTGTTGGCATGTGTTTAGGTGTGTGTTGGCATGTGTATTGGTGTGTTGTCATGTGAATAGGTGTGTATTGTCATGTGTATAGGTGTGTGTTGGCGTGTGTATATGTGTGTGTGTTGGCATGTGTATAGGTGTGTGTTGGCATGTGTATAGTGTGTGTTGGCATTGTATAGGTTTGTGTTGTCATGTGAATAGGTGTGTGATGTCATGTGTATAGTGTGTGTTGGCATGTGTCTTGGCACGTGTGTAGGTGTGTGTTGGCATGTTTATAGTGTGTGTTGGCATGTGTATAGGTGTGTGTGTTGGCATGTGTATAGGTGTGTGTTGGCATGTGTATAGTGTGTGTGTGATGTGTATAGTGTGTGTTGGCATGTGTATAGTGTGTGTGGGCATGTGCATAGTGTGTGTTGGCATGTGTATAGGTGTGTGTGGTATGTGTATATAGTGTGTTGTCATGTGGATAGTGTGTGTTGGCGTGTGTATAGGTGTGTGATAGCATGTGTATAGGTGTTGGCATGTGTATAGTGTGTTGTGTGTATAGTGTGTGTTGGCATGTGTATATAGTGTGTGTTGGCATGTGTATAGTGTGTGTTGGCATGTGTATAGTGTGTGTTGTCATGTGTATAGTGTGTGTCGGCATGTGGATAGTGTGTGTTGTCATGTATATAGTGTGTGTTGGCAACATGTGTATAGTGTGTGTTGGTATGTGTATAGTGTGTGTTATCATGTGTATAGTGTGTGTCGGCATGTGTATAGTGTGTGTTGTCATGTGTATGGTGTGTGTTGTCATGTGTATAGTGTGTCTTGGCATGTGTATAGTGTGTTTTGTCATGTGTATAGGTGTGTGATAGCATGTGTATAGTGTGTGTGTTGGCATGTGTATAGGTGCGTGTTGGCATGTGTATAGGTGTGTGTTGGCATGTGTATAGGTGTGTGTTGGCATGTGTATAACGTGTGTTGTGTTGTCATGTATATAGTGTGTGTTGTCATGTGGATAATGTATGTTGGCATGTGTATAGTGTGTGTTGGCATGTGTATGGGGGAGAAGGAGAGAAAAATCAAGGGCTGCGTTTTCTTATTGTCACATGCCGGGCATGGAAGTTAACAGAGACAGGAAGCTGGAATGGTTCAGTTGGTAAAGAGTTGGACTTGTGACCCTGGTATTCTTGGAGTTGTAGGTTTGAATCTCCATTGTGCTGCTGCGTTACAGGGAGACTTTTCCCTGGTTGTTAACTTTTTTTTTTCCGATTCCATCTCCTGAAAAGTCCTTCAAATATGACTATAAATCGAGGTTCCATATGTGAAAGCACACATAACATGTTGTATACATGTAAAATTCCATAACCTTCAGAAGAGAAGGTGAGATTTTCTGTTGGCATACATGACATGTACATCCATACCTGCACCCTTCATGGGTGAGAAATGAAAGAATAACCAAGTGACTGATTTTCGACTGAATGACAAAGGAAATGCCTGACACAAAGGAAATGCCTGAATGGCAAAGGAAATGCCTGAATGGCAAAGGAAATGCCTTACTGCAAAGGAAATGCCTGAATGGCAAAGGAAATGCCTGAATGACAAAGGAAATGAAATGACAAAGGAAATGCCTGACACAAGGAAATGCCTGAATGACAAAGGAAATGACTGAATGACAAAGGAAATGCCTGACTGACAAAGGAAATGAAGTGACAAAGGAAATGACTGAATGACAAAGGAAATGCCTGAATGACATAGGAAATAACTGAATGACAAAGGAAATGCCTGACTGACAAAGGAAATGACTGAATGCAGCACCAGCTGGCAGCTGTTCAGCTGAACGGGTCTGGAGCTAGAAAGAGTGGCTTTGGAATATTGCCTCAGAGTCTGACAAGACATGGAATAGAACAACAACAAACATTTCTATGCTGCTTCTGTATCAGTATGAGTACTTGATTTTTATTGACATTGTTTGTCTTTATCTTACATTTGATTATAGATTATCCAGGTGGATTATAAGTTGAAGTGTTGATTCAACATCCCAGTGCCCACCCAGCGCACAGGGCCGCTATAGAGCCATCACCACATAGGAACAAAAGAAACAGCTCTTGATACTGTGTTTGTTACCAAGTACGTTGTGATTCCAGACAACTAGCAGACTGTTAGTAGAATGTGTTGTCAAGCGGAGCTGTCTTTTCTTTTCAGAAAAAGCGTATGTCCAAACCCCGAAGTGCTGTGGAGATGGGCACACAGAACGCGGACATCGACTACGACTGGATTCCCAAGGAAACCATCAAGGAGATGAGTGAGTGACTCTGGTCCATATTACTGATATTCAGGAGTAGGATGGGGAGGGCAAGACATTGAAAACTGATCCATCTTGCGTCTGGATATTAGTTTTAGTGGTGTCTTGTCTAACAGTGTTTTCTTTGTTTTTCGTGTGCAGAATAACTGAAAAACAGTCAGGGCAGATCTTTCTGTAATTTTACAGCATTGTTTTTAGGGTCAGTGTCTGCATGATGTTCTGTTTTGAGGTCTCTACATGCAAACTGGTCAAAATTTCAGAGGAAAAAATTGCTGGCATTCATCATTTATAGCCCAGTTGATGGCTCAGGGCAACAAAAATGAGAATATGAACAAAGTGTCTGTAGGTAATAATCGATAATAACATAGCATGTAATAATGGTGATAAAGTTGCATGTAATAATCGGCAACAATGGGCGCCGCCATGTTTCTCATAGAAAAGGAAGTCTCGCGAGAACGTGTATACGTGCCGTGGTTCTCGAGTTTCGAATTTTTTAAGTTTGAGGTCGAAATGCCGTTTTTCACCGTGGCTAACCTTGAGTTCTGCCGTTCTATAATGAGATTTAGTGATGGAGATACTGTGTTTTGTAGGATTTACGGCATAAGACTTAGTGAAAGTGCTGGGTAATGAAGCTTAGAGTGACCTAGATTTCGACTGGGATGAAGTTCCAGGTATGATGAACAACAATTCGGAAGAAAGTTCTGAAGAAGATTTTTTTTTTTAATTTCCCGAGTAAATGGCTCATGTGACATTCTTCAAACTTATGATATAGCAACATATATATTCGTAGGAATTTTTTAAAATTATTTTCATTTCGTTATTTCCTTTCCTCTCTTTTAAATTAATTTTTTATTGGGTAACCAGATAAGTGCATACTGAAGAGGGTTAATATACCGCAGATCCTGCAATAGCTCTGTGCATTCTACAGTCACACAACACTCACTTCTATTCACTCGTTGCTTGCTCTCTTCACCCCCCCCCCACTCCCCAAATACACACACACACACACACACACACCCCCCCCCCCACCCCCATTTTTCACCCCATAGAGCTCCCACATACAAAGAACATCCCGACCACTGTGCATATGCACACACACTTGAACACTTTTAATCTTTGTCTACTATCGGAACTTTGAAATATCCGCTCAGAATAAGAACAGAAAGACCAGTTTTGTAATATAGATTGAAGGCTGGATAAGACTGCCAGTGCCTGGTTTCATGTGGTTGGAAAATTCCAAGTTCTAGGAAAGCAACCAGGAACAAGGAGTCGGCCAAAGAGGGAAGGCTTCTAGCTGGGCAGTAGGGACATAGCAGGTGTGAGAGATTGACTGGAGCTGAATGTTATTGTGCTGTAACAGAGGCACTTGATTTAGGTGAAATCCTTGGGGCTTGCTGTTGATGTCTTCAGCTGTGAATGATGTCCACCTTCTGCACTAGCAATGCCCCTGTTTTCTTTCATTTTTTTTTATCCGGCCATTCCTTTAGTTTCTGTCTTCTGCTTTCCAGGTCCATTCATCTGTATGTTTTTCAAGTACATTTTCTCTTTTTCTTTTTTTAAATAAATTAATTAACAAGCGACAGCTAAATCACTTGGATAAGTTTCAGTCCAATTTCCCCTTAAGTAATGCAGATTGAATTTGTTTCTTCCTGTATTGTTGTTTTCAATCCCAGGATTCCTCTTTGTGTATGTATATGTGAGCGTTGGTACTTATACTTATGTTGTATCTTTATTTCAAGTCAGCTGTATAAGTCACACTTACAGATACTTGTAAAGTAAGTTGGAAGACTTCACATGTTCCACAAAAATTGAACAATTGATGAAATTGTGATGTGGGTGAGATTGAAGCCATTTCATACTAGAATGTCCAAAATTTACCGTCAAATAATCCAGAGTGGTATTTGAAATAAAGCCTGTTTTTAAATTTTTGCAGCCTGTTCAGATTGGGGAGAGCTGTATGTGTTATATTAGGCAGATCCAAACAGGGATGGGAAAGCTTGTGCTGCAAATCTGTAGGGATGGGAAAGCTTGTGTTACAAATCCGTAGAGATGGGAAAGTTTGTGTTACGAATCCGTAGGGATGGGAAAGCTTGTGTTACAGATCCTGTAGGGATGGGAAAGCTTCTGTTACAAATCTGTAGGGATGGGAAAGCTTCTGTTACAAATCCGTAGGGATGGGAAAGCTTGTGTTACAGTCTCATTGTTTCCATGTGCAACAATTGCACTGCATTGTTGCTGAATCACTGAGAATGTTACATGGGTGGGAGTTCTGATGCTGCTTTTGAAGCACAAATCGTTGTTTTTATGTATTCTCCATACCCTCAAAAGGATCAAAGGATTGAGATTTCTTGATTCTTCTGGTACCCTGTGTTTCCATTTTGTCTGTGTTGTGTGCAAACATGATTTGACACCATGGTATCCCTGTTTTTATTTGTTGGAGAAGAAGTGACATGGGCTGAAATGGTCCCACTGGGGAGGGGAATGTGTTAAAAAGAGCTGGGGGGGGGGGGGGGGAGGGAGGAAGGGCAGCATGATGACTGCAGTGTTTTTGGCACTGTGTGCAGACCGCTCCCCTCGCAGAAGTCCCAAGCAGTCCCCCCGGCAGAGACGCTCGCAGCGTTCGTCAGGCTCGGCAGAAGAGTGATGTGCCTTGATGGTGGTCATTGTGTGTGCTTTGTGTTGTGTGTGGAGTCTGTGGAATGCAGTCCTGTTCTTTCAGTTGTCCTTCTTTGTAATAATAAAATTTTCACACAGTGGCTGGCATGCTTAGTTTGTTTGAATGCATGGGCAGTCTTGTTAGCCTGCAGCGTATGACTGACTCAGTTGTTATTTCACTGTTGCTCAAGGTATGATCAAACGAGGAAATGTGGCGCTGCCTGTTCAAATCTTTGGTCTCACAGAGGGAGAACAAGCATGTCGCTTAACGACAGCATGAGTCACAAAACACCCAGGTCCAAGCTGTTTCTTCTCAAAAATACAGTTCACAGAACACTCAAGTCCAAGCAGTTCTCAGAAATATGAGGTTTGGGAAACAAATATCCAAGCTATGTTCTGATATACTTACCTGTCCAAACAAATGCTTTTTCTCCAACTAAGTGGAACATCCCCCCCCCCCCCCCCCCCCAAAAAAAAAAAAAATCATGTGGAGAGCAGGGAACTCACTTTTACTTAACCTACAGGAATACAAGAGTGGTCTCCCTTGAGTAACACGTAACTCGTTTCACTCCAAAACCCTGTCAGTTTTCTCCCCTTTTTATTATCAGCATGGAGGAGGGAGGAAGTTCTAGCTGTTTGGACAGGTAAGTATATCATAAACTACTTCGAGTATGACAAATCCTTTTTCTTCAACGTTACCTGTCCAAACAAAAGCTAATATTCAGAAGGATGGGGGGATCTCATCTTGGACCCAGAACTTCAAACTCAAGTATAGGGCTGCCCTCAAACTCATTCCAGAGCTTGGCACCAAAACCCAAATGGTTCTCAGTGAAGATTTCAAGCGGTTCATGAAGTGTACCCGTTCTTTCTTATGCAATGAACAAGCAAAGCAAGAATGAGTCCAATCAGGAAAAGGAGAAGACCTCTGAAATCAACCTAGCACAGACAGGTTCCCCACCAATGCGTCGTAGGTTTGTAATAGTTCACACTGAGACACAAAATATAGCACAAAATTGATTGATAGGTAAGGTAATGTTGCTTATAGCCCAGCTGTCCCCAAAGGGCCATCCATCATGAGAGATTACATTAGTTTTGTTTATAAATTCTTAAAACTGGGAAACACACACACACACATATATATATATATATAGAGAGATAGAGATATACAGAGATGACAAAAATGCCCAAGCCCAATGAATTGTTTACTCAAAAATGCAAATGCATGAAATTGATGCATGTCAAAATACACAGATTTCACAAAAAGCTACATACACAATAACAACAACAACAAAACACACAGGGTTGATCTACACAAATGTATCATCGCTGTTCACTGCATTCTGTACATCTTTGCTTGGTGTCTGCTCAGTGTCCACTCAATGTGTGTGAACATGTTCTTTTCCCACCGAGAGATTTTTGCCATTGCTGATAAATATCCGTGTCACTTTGCCCAGCCTTGTTGGCTTCAGTGACATACTAGTCTTGGATGATGCTCCCATCAATTACCCTCTCATAAACCAGGTGCTCACTCAATGAGCCAATCAGAGGCAGTACAGCATCTTGCTGCCATTCATGGATTCTCTGCTGACCTCAATCCAAACAAAACAGCACCAACCACATGAACATCACCTTGGTCTTACAGGCAACTCATGCAGACGACACATACAGAGAAAGGCTTGAATGGTCACATGACCTCAAGGCATATGTTCTGTGACCGACTGTCAACTGTGACCTGGTCAAACAATCTACGCACCCACTGGCAGCAAGTAGATCTGCACCTGGAAGTAAAAGGCTGAATCTATTTTATACATCCATTCTGTCCCCCCTTTTTTACCTTTTCAATAGGCAGCTGCTCGTTGGAATGATCAGACTGCCAGAAATTTCCCATCCCACCTGGCACCTGTGTGTGTGGCACCAAATGCTGCTCTGCATCCCGGGGACATCTGACAGGTAAGGTCTGTTGTGGTACTGCATGAGTGCCACAGCACATGACAGCAGTTACAGCATCAGATTCCCTTACTTCAACACACACACACACACACATACACAAACATACACACAGGCATACATATGAATACACACGTGCACACACACACACACACAAAACACACACACACTGACTGAAACCAATTTATTGTCGGATTAACTCCTGGTTGTACCGATGAAAACACACACACACACACACACACACACACACAAAGCAAATGATGACATTATAAACAAAGTCGCTGGTGTTGGCATGCCTCTGTTTACCTCTGCATCCTTCAGATCGGTCACAAACTGCAGGATCAGATCGAGGCGATCAGGAAAGTGCCGCAGGACCATCACCGCCAGCAGGGTGAAGTACACCTCCACGTCGGCGAACACGCGGGTGCGGTGGTACAGCAGCCTCAAGACCTGTGGAGTCATTATGTTCACAGCCAAGCCGACCACAGGGGCCACAACAGGTTCCACAAGCAAGTTCCAATGAAGTAAATACAAATCTAAATACCAAGGCTATAAATCTAACCCCCATCAAGTGGTGAAATTAAAAGAGTGATCTGAAACGAAGTTTATCAACGATTGCAGCTAATCAACTAAGCCTCAGCACCTGACACAAACTTGAGGTACTGTACATAAAGCACCATTTCAATTGTGGCAATCATGTTGATACGTGCTAATCTATGAAGACAGATAGGCAGCGTTGGCAAAAAGAATTCAGCACACAAAACAAAGTGTGAAGTAACGCACTCAGGATGAACGTACAAAACAAGTCTATTTGTAATAAGTATGCAGCGACAAAACTTGAAAACAATGCAGACATTAACATGCACAATACTGCCCTTGTAAGTAAAGTTGAATGAATGCATTGACATATACATATGTGCATCCATGTTAGGAGTGTGTGTGTTGTTTGTATGCCGCACTTTGTTAGCATGAGTGCGTGTGTGTGTGTGTGCAAATGAATCCATGTGTGTGTGTGTGTGTGTATGTGTGTGTGCGTGTGTGTGTGTGTGTGTGTGTCTATGTGTCCGTGTGTGTGTGTGTACAGTATGTGTGTGTGAATGTGTGCGCGTGTGTGTCAGTGTCTACGTGAGTACATGTGTGTGTGTGTGTGTGTGTTTGTGTGAGTGTGAATGTGCAGCATGCATGCGTGCATTTGTGTAAGCAAAAGAAAATGAGAGAGTGTGTGTGTATACGTGCACATGCATCTGCATCTGTGACTATACAGCAAGCGCATGATTTGAATTTTCTGAAACAAAAAATTTTCACAAAAAAATGTCCTTTCACATATTTTCAGTTTAGGGAAGATGTGGGCAATGGTTCACACAGTCTTTTAATCCTTTCTTTTAGTTTGTACCCTGGAAGCCATGTAAAACTTAATCCTGGCAATTCATTCACACAGCCATGTAAAACTTAATCCTGGCAATTCCTCACACAGCCATGTAAAACTTAATCCTGGCAATTCATTCACACAGCCATGTAAAACTTAATCCTGGCAATTCATTCACACAGCCATGTAAAACTTAATCCTGGCAATTCCTTCACACAGCCATGTAAAACTTAATCCTGGCAATCACAGCCATGTAAAACTTAATCCTGGCAATTCATTCACACACCAGGGAAAACTTAATCCTGTAATCATCACTGTTTTCCTTGCATTCATTTTTCCTAGACCTCAGTGACTCTGCTAAAGAGAAAACTTAGCATGACCTGATGGATATCAGTAGACCTCTGTGGACAGTCAGCACTGTGACTGAATGGGCCTGGATGCGGCTGTGTACTGTGTAGAAGGTGCATTGTTCACCAACAGGACATGAAAACAGGGGAGACAACTCTTGTCTGAAGGGCCCAGGGTAAATGAGGGCCACAAACAGTGTAAAAGTTATGTATATTGAATTGTCTCACCTTCTTTCTCATTGTTTCTTGTTTAGATGCCTCCCTGTCTAACTAAGAATGCGTTTTGCATCAAACAAACCAGCTTTTTTCTATTGGTCATGTTCTTCGAAGTGTTTGGTGTGACAATGTTCAAGATCGAAAGGCTTTGCACAAATAAATGAGCATTATTTTGCATTGGTGTGACAATGTTCATGATCGAAAGGCTATGCCACAAATAAATGAGCATTATTTTGCATTTGTATTTTTTGCTTTTTTTGGTTTTTTCTTTTTTTCTTTTTTTTTTTTTTTTTGTATGTGCACATCACTACCTGTGTTGGGTCAGGGTTTCTGGGTATGTTTGAAACTTGAATTATGAAAAATTTTCTTGAATTATCTCACAGGCTCTCACATTATATTAGATGAATGGACACTGCAACAGAATTAATCTGAAGTGCATTTATTTTTTTGTCATGGAACTTGTCAAGTTATCTTCACTGTTTATATACAATGAAACTTTTTAAAAAAAAATGATGAAAAAGTGTGTGTGTGTGTGTGTGTGTGTGTTTAAACAACGGTAAATGTCAAGAAAATGTCAACATTAGTGATTCTGTAAAGCTGCGTATGCATAGCTCATCTGTCCCATCCTATTGATGGAGTCACTGAAAAGCGCTGTAAGAACTGTGCACACACCATTGGTTTGCACCGTATAAATCTTCTTCCTTATTATTGCACAAGCTATCAAATAATTTGCACATTCTTTTCATTTTCAACCATACTGTGGTTCAGATCATGTATGCCATGCACAGATGTGTGCCCATAACATTATTTTCAAAAAAAAATTGACCAAATGATTAGCGCTACTCCTTCTGCGATGCGGCCGCTGTTGTAGCATGCTTCTTGTAAACAGTCGAAGAATTTGCTGTCTGATGTGCTCCTGAACAAATACACAAAGATACACTTTTTTGTAAACAGATATGACAATTCAAATTCTAACAGACAACAAGTACTTTGTCATAGATGATCAACTAGTATGATAAATTTCCCCCGTGGATACCCAAACTCCAGACACTGCTCACACTGTCCATTACCTAACACAGCTCATTATCATGTAAAGAAAAGACTGTGACACATAGAACCAAAAGGCATAATGACAAAAATATAAACTTCCCCTGTTTCAATATGTGTGCATGCTTGCATGCATGCGTGCGTGTGTGTGTACGTGTTGTGTGTGTGTGTGTGTGTGTGTGTCTGTCTGTCTGTCTGTCTGTGAGTAGGTGTGTGTGTGCATGTGCAGTGTGTGTGTGTGTGTGTGTGTGTACTGTTTCTTGTCTGTGACAAAAATATAAACTTCCCCTGTTCAATATGTGTGCATGCTTGCATGCATGCGTGCGTGTGTGTGTATGTGTGTGTGTGTGTGTGTGTGTGTGTGTGTGTGTGTGTGTGTGTGTGTGTGTACTTCTTTCTTGAAAATTACTTAGTTCTTCGTGCTTTCCACAAAACTGACTGTTTCATTTCTATAGCTGCTGATCAATCCATTGAAGATAAATTTCTTAAGTCTTGTGTTAAGTTTCATGAAAAGATGTGGCAAATCTGAATGCTTATAAATTTACCTGTCACTGTATACACTAGCTGTTTACATCAAGATCTTTTATAAGTTAATAATGATTAAAAGAACCTTTTTTTTTAATTGCTAAACTAGCATACATTCACTGATTTTGCCATGTAATATTATCTGTTTTTGTTTGCTGTTACACTTGAGTAACAACACATTTCTAACCTGTACTCTTTTTCTGCATACAAATGTTGATTTATATCTACCTTTTCTTCTTCTGTACCTTTATTCATTTACTTTTCATTCATCTTTATTGTATAACCTCTACATTTTAGCTCATCAAGTTTAGACAAGCCACTGCTTCTAGTTTTCATTTGCTGCCACAATAATAATAACAGTCCTGACTCTGAGAGGAACTTGGCCATCCTACGGAGCTACCACCCCAACAGGTTTTTCAGGACATTATCACCCCCATCTGGTCAGCTCTGTCTCTCTGGACAGCATGGGGTGGGCAGTGCTGTAGGATGTGCTGTGTCGTCTGCTCCACCTGCCTGCACCGGCAGTTAAGGGTGATCTTCAACTCGCAGAGCGTACATGGTTGTCAAGCTTTTGCATGTCCTGCAAGACGCTTGAAGATGCTGAACTGTCTGTTCTGCCTGGAAGAGGTCTGCCTGCAGTCTCCTGCTGTTTCTTTTTTTTTTCTTTTTTTTTTTTTTATCAGTCTTCTACTCCTGGAGGGTGAGACTGTTCAATACAGTTGGTCCACTTCATACCACAGTGGGCAGGTATCCACTACGACACCGTCCTCTACCTGCACTGGCCAAATACAGCTTTCCTATCAGCTCCTCACATCTGTCTCCAGACAGAGCTTCCAGAACAGACAGGTAATGACTTGCTGGCAGTCAACCTTGGAGGCAACGATCATGTCCTCTGCTACTGACAGAGCCAAAGCGTCAGGCTGCTGGGAAAGAGGTTTGTCTCTGCTCTTTGATCCAAAACCCTGAGGCAGATTCCAGACTCTCCATTGGTGATTGACTTCTGTAGCAGATCCATCTGTGTGAGCTGTGGACCTAAACTTCCTCCAGGATGGCGTCCTCAATCATGGCCAGTGTCAGCCCTTGCTTCCCACAGTCGTCCAGGTCTTCCCTCTGCAGCCACTGGGGCACAGCTGTGTCCATCTGCAGGTTAGCTGGCAACACATCCCACACTTGTTCTGGGGCAGATTTCAGCTGCCTGTGGCTGGACCTTGGCCCTGCTGCTGTCCCCTCAGTCTTCTGCTGTGTGTGGGCTGGAAAAGCTCAGTTGGTAAAACGCCAGACTCATACTCTTGGCACTGTGGGTAGGAATCTCCGCTGGATTGTTTCATTCCAGGGGGTATTCTTCTCACAGAGTTAACACTGGTTCTGACTCCATTTCCCGAAGAATTCTTCTGAAGAGACTCTAAACTGAGGTTAGTGTATAAATGCACACATAACATCTTGCACACATGTAAAATTCCAACTCTCAAAACAGAACGCCAGTTTGGCTATTGGTGTGGTCGACACATTACACAGACCATGCACCCTGCCCGAGAAATTGAAAGAATGAAGGAAGTAAGCAAATCAAGAGAATAATATTGACTGGATGACACGGGAAACAACTGAATGAAGTGCCAGCAGGCAGCTCTTCAGTTGGCACTACCCAGGTAGGTAGCCTGTTGCATACATGAGTATGGATTTTCAGCACTAGAAACCTTTGGCAGGGCACTTTATAGGCTTTGTTATTATCATTATTATTATTACAAACTGGTTGTTTTGAGATGACACTTGGGTGGGTCCTCCACTTTCCTTCATCTGCTGAGGTAGACAGCAGAACTTCTCTGCTTGCAGAAGCACTTCATCTTCCTTCTCCATTCAGTGGAAGTATTGAAGTCACCTGGTCACACAGTATCTCTGATTTCACTCAGACATGTGTTCACTTTGGACTCATGCAATTCATTTGCATTTCTGTGTTTTATCACCTCCTGTCCCCCTTCCTGATCTATCTTCCATCCACTAGCCTCCTCTTCATTCTCTAAATCTAAAAATTCCAATGGGGATAGATGCATACATGTCCAACTGTATGTATGTATGTGTGTGTGTGTGTGTGTGTGTGTGTGTGTGTGTGTGTGTGTGTGTGTGTGTGTGTGAGTGTGCATGTTTATGCTTGGATTCGCTTTCATATCATTGCTGCAAAGTATATATTCATATTCCAACTACAGTACAGTGTATATAATGTTCATTTAAACCTTATCTATTCTGTACAAACAGGTTTGGTGATTGTGATATATTCCCCCGTCCATTCGGGTTGCCACATTTTGTTCCTGCTGCTGTTGACAGATGTTGCCGTTTCTGAGACAACACACTTCTAGGCCTTTACCTGGCGTGAGTGGGTGAAGGGTCTAACAAAGGCACCAAGTGCAAAGATTCTCACTGCCTTTCTCACTAGTATAATGCTGTCTCCTAAAGCCTGTATCACTGCCATCATTTAGTTTGGATCTTCAGTAACTTCCAACTAGCATAACATTAAAGAGATGTACTGTCTGTGCACATTCACTGATTCAGTCTAAGCTTGGCTCTCGTTCACTCCTACACATGGACGTTGTTTTGTTATACGTCAGTAACAGCCATGACCTTGCACACCTACTTTTGTCTCCAGATCAGATGGGGCTGCTTGAAGGAAGCAGTTTCTAGGAAAGCTATGTGAAGTAATGGATATGAGGACTTTCGGTTTTAACAATTCCGGAAGTCGTGATGAGCTTATGTGTGACTATTTACAAAGCATGTGAGTAAAACTAAAGTAACACGACGAATTTGCTGAGTACATTCATGGTAATAAATGTGCACGAGCAGATTATGCTTCCCTCAATAATCTGAATCATGATTTTATTTATATAAACTCTTTTGGTTATAAAAAAAGTATGCACATGTATATGCTTCATGTATATAAAGCATGTCTGAGCATGCATACAATCGACCTGAGAATCATTATGATAACATAAACAACACTAGAAATACAAAGCAAAAAACAAACAGATGTCGGATTCAACAGGAAATAAATACTGTTCTTGCAGAGGTGTGTGTGTGTGTGTGTGTGTGTGTGTGTGTGTGTGTGTGTGTGTGTGCGTGCATGCGCACACACACGCACGTGTGTGTGTGTGTGTGTGTGTGTGTGTGTGTGTGTGTGTGTGTGTGTGTGCTATCTTTTTCTCTCCTTGGTCTCAGACCAGCTCATGTTCTTTTTCTTTTCTTTCCACCACCACCACCCTTCCCCCATTCCCTTCTCTCTGTCTTTCTCATCCCAACGCAGATTGCTGAGCGTGTTTTTTTTTTTTTTTTTTTTTTTTTATTGAAACGCCATGCGTTTAGGTGACAATTGAAGTACAGCGGGTTGTCATGATCGCTCCAAATGGCAGGGGCTGCATGAGTGTAAAACGTGGCGGACGGAAGTTACTCCGAGCCCATGTGGTCTGTGGTAACATTGTGAAACTTTTCATACAGCTAAAGACTCTCTGTGTGTATATTTCTGTGGTGTTGGCTTCAAATTGACAATGGTCAGTAAATGTTCTGTGGACAGCATCAGAATTTGAACACCTGTCTTATGCATAGACTGTATATCAAGTGAAGTTATAGCCCTTCCCGTCGTTGCTTTAACTCCCAGTGATGTCCCTTGCTATTGTCTGTAGGCTGTACTGATGTCGGCTAATTCAGCTCGTAGAACCACTAACTCACTTCCAAATTCAAGTAGCAACCTGTCGCGTCACGAATCAGCATGCTCAACACTGTTATTACCAGCTCACTCAAATACAGCCGGTGTGCTGTGAGGCTATCGGTTGTTCAGAACCATGTGTCGGCCCGATCCATGACACTGAGACGTCAAATGTGTACGAGGTGAATGGCTGCTGCTTCCGTACACCTCTACAAGGCTAAGTTGTTTTTCATACAACGCCCCTGATCCCGATACACCGATAAACTTTGATTCCGTTATTGGCAAAGTCCTAATTTTGCAGCCCCTTTTCCCAGACAACAACTTTTCTGCATTCTCGGTTAAAGACTGCATTTCACCCTCGTCCCAGTAATAGTGGCATTATCAGATGCAGAGAGGAAAACATCAGTACCCTGTTCATACACACACACGAACACGCGCACGCGTGCACATGAACATTGAAGAGGTTTTTCATTTGTACCCCCTCTCCTAACCCCCTTTTTCCACTCCACATTCTTCTGTTACAATAGTTGATCTTGCCATCAACAATCTAAAGGCATTGTTTGAATTGTGGGAATTCTAGATTTTTTACTTTCACTTTTGACATTTATTTTTGTTCATCAACCAAACAGACCTTGACATTACACAGAAAGAGCTGTTTGTTAATGAAGCTGCAGCACAGAACAATTGCATTCAAACAGGACGAAATCAACTCAACTACAACAAGACCTTCAGCTGCTTCCATACCATAAGAACTGGGATACACCCGCCATCACAGGATTGCACTGTTTTTTTAGCGGCCAGGATTTTGCAGCTCTTGCTCCACAACTACCAGCGGCATGATATTTTCCAGTCATTAGTGGGGGAATTGTCATGCAGGCTACTCTTTTTTTTTTCTTTCTTTTTTTTTCCCCAGCATGATTCAGCAGCATGCTATACCTGCTTAACCTTTCCTGTATGTCGCCTAAAATTTTGGGCACCATAAGTCATGGGTCTCCAGGAACCAAGTTTTTTTGTGAAGGATTAAACCTCTGCTGTACATCATGGGATGTCTTCTGAAGGAATGAACTAATGGGTCTCCAGAAACCCAAGCTTTTTTGTGAAGGATTAAACCTCTGTTGCACATCATGGGATGTCTTCTGAAGGAAATGAGCCCTTACTGTTATGTCATGGGTCTGCTCAGACTCACTAGGTACTGGACTGGTCTGTTTTAATTTGCTCATTGTCATTAGACTGCATGAGTCTGGCCAGACCCACAGCATACAGTACCCGGGTTTTCTTCTTTGAGAGTGTGGGTCTGCTCAGACCCTACAACATACTGGGAGTTTTTGTTTACTCCTTTGTTTACCAACAAAAACAAACAGTTTTTGATAGAGATGTAGGGCCATGGTTTGTAAACAAGTTATGAAATCTGGTGGAGATGGCTTAAAAAGTGTACCCAGTTATCCAGTGAAAATGTACCATCCAGTTAAAATGTACCCAGTTATCCAGTGAAAATCATGAAAGTAGGTCATTTCAGACCCATGACGTATGGAAAAGTTAACAGGCCCGGCTAGCTGGGTAACTTGTTATTCACTCTGTCTCTCTCTGTCTTTTTCGTTAATTCCTAGTCAAGTATTGTCATCATCAGAAAAATAGGATCCTATATGGGAGGGATGGAAAATGGAAACGATTCATACCCTGCTAAGGCAGTTTCATGGAATCTACTGATGAATCGCTTGCTTTGTTGGGCAGTGAGTGGGTGGGTAGAAGTTAACAACACAATTCTTGTTGAATCATACACCCTTTCAGCCAAAGAACAATGTATGTTATTATGTGCAGCAAGATCACACGCACTCACATAATCACATTGGTGTGTGTGTATATTTGTGTGTGTGTGCTTACACACTCAAATCTCCTGTCCGGCTCCAAACATAGCTCATTGCACCACTAGTAAAACAAGTTCTTTCCATGGAATATGAGGTTGGTCTTGTCAGAGAAATCGCACATACACACAGGACGACTGGCATGAAGTATGAGCAAATAGCGTGATAGAATCTCATGAAAAAGACTGCGAACGTGTGGAGGGGTGGGTGGAAGATGGATGTAACATAAACACTATGTGTGTAATAAAGGAGGTGTGCAATACGTAATGCATACTATGTATGCCACATTGATGGTATGCTCTCCTCTCTTCTGTCCACTTCCTTTTCCTGATGGTCTGTAGCCCTGCATGTCTAAGTATTGTTCTTTCTTTGTACAAAGCATTCTAAACTTGAAAACATGACACGACATTCTATGCTGGAGTTGTCGTTGAATCTATCAGCACAAAGTATGTCCACCAAAATGGCACCCAGTATAACTTAGGTACAGAGTGGGTGATTTCTTGTTTTTTTCCCTTTTTTATGTGGGAGAACAAAAAAAGTACACACTGAACAATGAGTAGGAGCTGATCTGGACTGAACAGTCCCACAAATGAATGCCTCCAATGGATGAACCAAAAGTGGTAGCGAAGCAGTTAGCTTCATGGACTCCCAGCTTGGAGGGTGTGGATTCAAATCCCATCAGAGCCATTAATTTATATAAGTGTGGGATTTTTCTGCCCAGACTGGCCTCTACCCATAGGTCAGTTTGCTCTGGGCTCCACTGGGAAGACAGGGGCCACACATTGGCCTTTCATCCACTTCATGCATGTGTCTCTGAAAGTGTTTCTCAAATTTCCTGACCAGCGCTGTGGTCGTCTGTATCTATCAAGCCTGGCTGACACTGGGATATATTATGAAAGTAAGCGTAGAGTACAGCCCTGTCAACCTCGGCCCAGAATGGCATGATCTTCATCATTCTCACCTGCAAGAAAAAGATCTTAAGTACTGTGGCCCTTCATGCCCTGCTCTCATGATGACCTCATAGTTTCAGTTACGTCTCCATGTGTATACCCTTGGTGGAGTTCTGTTGGGATCACTGGTATTGGCAAGTACATGGGGACTGTCACTGGACAGGCATGATGGTGCCCTCTGAGGGGACTGTCACTGGACAGGCATGATGGTGCCCCCTGAGGGGACTGTCACTGGACAGGCATGATGGTGCCCTGTGAGGGGACTGTCTCTGGACAGGCATGATGGTGCCCTGTGAGGGGACTGTCACTGGACAGGCATGATGGTGCCCCCGTGAGGGGACTGTCACTCTGGACAGGCATGATGGTGCCCCGTGAGGGGACTGTCTCTGGACAGGCATGATGGTGCCCCGTGAGGGGACTGTCACTGGACAGGCATGATGGTGCCCCCCCCGTGAGGGGACTGTCACTGGACAGGCGTGATGGTGCCCCGTGAGGGGACTGTCACTGGACAGGCGTGATGGGCCCCGTGAGGGGACTGTCACTGGACAGGCGTGATGGTGCCCCGTGAGGGGACTGTCACTGGACAGGCGTGATGGTGCCCCGTGAGGGGACTGTCACTGGACAGGCGTGATGGTGCCCCGTGAGGGGACTGTCGCTGGACAGGCGTGATGGTGCCCCGAGGGGGACTGTCACTGGACAGGCGTGATGGTGCCCCGTGGGGACTGTCGCTGGACAGGCGTGATGGTGCCCCGTGAGGGGACTGTCGCTGGACAGCGTGATGGTGCCCCGTGAGGGGACTGTCGCTGGACAGGCGTGATGGTGCCCCCCGTGAGGGGACTGTCGCTGGACAGGCGTGATGGTGCCCCGTGAGGGGACTGTCGCTGGACAGGCGTGATGGTGCCCCGTGAGGGGACTGTCGCTGGACAGGCGTGATGGTGCCCCGTGAGGGGACTGTCGCTGGACAGGCGTGATGGTGCCCCGTGAGGGGACTGTCGCTGGACAGGCGTGATGGTGCCCCGTGAGGGGACTGTCGCTGGACAGGCGTGATGGTGCCCCGTGAGGGGACTGTCGCTGGACAGGCGTGATGGTGCCCCGTGAGGAGGGGACTGTCGCTGGACAGGCGTGATGGTGCCCCGTGAGGGGACTGTCGCTGGACAGGCGTGATGGTGCCCCGTGAGGGGACTGTCGCTGGACAGGCGTGATGGTGCCCCGTGAGGGGACTGTCGCTGGACAGGCGTGATGGTGCCCCGTGAGGGGACTGCCGCTGGACAGGCGTGGTGCCCCGTGAGGGGACTGTCGCTGGACAGGCGTGATGGTGCCCCGTGAGGGGACTGTCGCTGGACAGGCGTGATGGTGCCCCCTGAGGGGACTGCCGCTGGACAGGCGTGATGGTGCCCCGTGAGGGGGGACTGCCGCTGGACAGGCGTGATGGTGCCCCGTGAGGGGACTGCCGCTGGACAGGCGTGATGGTGCCCCCTGAGGGGACTGCCGCTGGACAGGCGTGATGGTGCCCCCTGAGGGGACTGTCGCTGGACAGGCGTGATGGTGCCCTGTGAGGGGACTGTCGCTGGACAGGCGTGATGGTGCCCCCTGAGGGGACTGTCGCTGGACAGGCGTGATGGTGCCCCCTGAGGGGACTGTCGCTGGACAGGCGTGATGGTGCCCCCTGAGGGGACTGTCGCTGGACAGGCGTGATGGTGCCCCTGAGGGGACTGTCGCTGGACAGGCGTGATGGTGCCCCCTGAGGGGACTGTCGCTGGACAGGCGTGATGGTGCCCCCCTGAGGGGACTGTCGCTGGACAGGCGTGATGGTGCCCCCTGAGGGGACTGTCGCTGGACAGGCGTGTGATGGTGCCCCCTGAGGGGACTGTCGCTGGACAGGCATGATGGTGCCCCCTGAGGGGACTGTCGCTGGACAGGCATGATGGTGCCCCCTGAGGGGACTGTCGCTGGACAGGCATGATGGTGCCCCCTGAGGGGACTGTCGCTGGACAGGCATGATGGTGCCCCCTGAGGGGACTGTCGCTGGGACAGGCATGATGGTGCCCCCTGAGGGGACTGTCGCTGGACAGGCATGATGGTGCCCCGTGAGGGGACTGTCGCTGGACAGGTATGATGATGCCCCCTGAGGGGACTGTCGCTGGACAGGTATGATGGTGCCCTGTGAGGGGACTGTCACTGGACAGGCATGATGATGCCCCCTGAGGGGACTGTCGCTGGACAGGTATGATGGTGCCCTGTGAGGGGACTGTCACTGGACAGGCATGATGATGCCCCCTGAGGGGACTGTCGCTGGACAGGTATGATGGTGCCCTGTGAGGGGACTGTCACTGGACAGGCATGATGGTGCCCCGTGAGGGGACTGTCACTGGACAGGCATGATGGTGCCCTCTGAGGGGACTGTCACTGGACAGGTATGATGGTGCCCTGTGAGGGGACTGTCACTGGACAGGTATGATGGTGCCCTCTGAGGGGACTGTCACTGGACAGGTATGATGGTGTCCTGTGAGGGGACTGTCACTGGACAGGTATGATGGTGCCCTGTGAGGGGACTGTCACTGGACAGGCATGATGATGTGGTGCCCCCTGAGGTGACTGTCACTGGACAGGCATGATGGTGTGGTGCCCCCTGAGGTGACTGTCACTGGACAGGCATGATGGTGCCCCTGAGGGGACTGTCACTGGACAGGCATGATGGTGCCCCCTGAGGGGACTGTGACTGGACAGGCATGATGATGCCCTGTGAGGGGACTGTCACTGGACAGGTGTTGATGGTGCCCCCTGAGGTGACTGTCACTGGACAGGCATGATGGTGTGGTGCCCCCTGAGGGGACTGTCGCTGGACAGGCATGATGGTGTGGTGCCCCCTGAGGGGACTGTCACTGGACAGGTATGATGGTGCCCCC
>JADBJO010003622.1:10000-35000 GCA_016801955.1 Conus betulinus | reverse complement strand
TATGCTTTGGTCTTTTTGTTGAAGTCTGATTTCAATTGTTTTATTGAGGCGTTAGTATATATCTTACCGAGGTAAATGTATCTTTGTTAGGAACTTAAGCTATGATGTTCAAGTGAGGGACATCTGTGGTGGCCGTTTTAAAGTTGTTGGATGCAGCCGTGAATGTTGCTTTGTAAAATGTTGTATTTGATTCTAACAAGCTGATGTACTGAGTAACTATGGATGTGAAACACACGACTGTTCTGTCTGTTTTCACGCAGACCTTGAAGCAGGATCGTGTCTCGGTGCTTGGTTGGAGCGACGGAGGCATCACACAGGGCAGATTGTGGCTGGCAGATACCCTGACATGATGCGACGCCTGGTGGTCTGGGGCTCCCAACGCCTACATACATTCTGCCCGAAGACATGCCACTCTTCAGACGTGGGCACACACTTTTCGTTCTTTCCATGAGATGGAGTGGTGTGAATGTTGGGTGGATAGTGGCATGGAGTAAGCAGAGGGAAGTTGGGGAAAGATTGCAGAGGGTGATTTCAATGTGGTGCAGCCACAAACATGAAAGGTTGAGCCTGTTTAGTTCACTGTAATGTCTTGTCTTTCATCAAATTAGAAGACGGTGAAAAAAAAAAAGTGCTGAGATACTTCAGCAGCAGTTGATGCAAAGGTCAAGACACCATCATGGTGTGAACACACAGAGGGGAGGGGGGTGTGTGTGTGTGTGTGTGTGTGTGTGTGTGTGTCCCATCTTCTGTGCCACCTCAGTGGCATTACACCCATGCCACTCATTTGGACACCCCATCCACAGCAACAGCCTGGTCAGTCCTGCAGCAGCAGCCCCGTCACCGGCAATCCACAGGGAGCAATCAGTGTCAAGAGGCAACCCCCCCCCCCCCCGGAGGAGACACTGCACTGCTGCCGAGTCGTTTCGGTGGTGTTCAGAGACACCTGTTCTGATCCAAGATATGCAGGGTAGCACCCACTAAGCCTTCTACTGACAATTATTGCTTAGTTGCGGAGCTGGCATGAGTGAGCTCTCCCTCTGGAGGGCGCCACCATGTCCATCCAATGACAGCCTCCATGGACTTGCCAATACCAGTGAGCCTGATGGGACGAAGCCAAGGGCACAGACACAGAGAGAGATTTATCAACACTGAGGTCACCATGTGAGCTGGGCATGAACAGCCACAGAATTGAGACTTTTTTTTTTTTATGTTGATCGATGAGAATGTTGATGATTAAGGTGATGCTACGGATTTCCATTCCAGTCTTAGACCGCATGACAGGGTTGTATTCACGCTTCCTTTCATAATATATCCCGGCGTCAACTAGACCCGAGTGATACAGACACCTGCAGTGTTGGTCAGGAAATTTGAGCAACACTCTCAGAGATGCATCCATTAAGTGAATGAAACTCAGCTGTGTGGTCCCAGTCTTCCCAACTGAGCCTGTAGTAAACTCAACTACAGGTAGTTGCCAGTTGGGGCAGAAAAATCCCACATGACTCTGATGGGAATCAAACCCACGACCTCGCAGTTGGGAGTCCGTGATGCTAACCACTTCACCACGGCTGCTGGTTCAGGTGTGTTGTTGTTGTCAAGGATCAGATTTGCCTGAGGCCAGGTGTTGTCTTTGTTCGTCGGACCTCAGTGATGATGCTGGCTGTGTAGTGCACCGTATATGTTTGGTTGCCAACGTTGAGTGAACTGTCTGTTGTTTACATGTTTTTCTTCATCATTACCTGTCCGTTTACCTGATGTCTTGAATGACTGAGCTCAATTCTAACATCTCCGTCATAACTAAACTGGCTTTATGTATTTGAAAAGTTATTTAAAAACATTGCTTTAAAGGGCTGTTTAATTGGAAAGTTTACCTGACCTGCAGTATAAAGATACAACTTTTGTCTAAACAGAACAAGTCTGATTTAGTCTGAGTACTACAACTTATAGTTGATTTTATTTTTCAGCAAGTAATTAATCAATCAATGAGTTATGACCACAAAGTAATTAATCAATGAGTTATGACCACAGACAAAGTAATTTATCAGTAAGTATAAGAACAAAGTAATTTATCAACTAGTTATGACCACAGACAAAATAATTTATCAATTAGTTATGACCACAGACAATCCCACCACTTTTTGCAAACAATGGGAGCTAACCTTGTTGCAATAGCTGACATCAGATCAGTGCTATATGCAGTGTGTACCCTGACGGTGAAAATAAACTATAAATTGTTAAATCAGTCTGTTAATACTAGAATATTGAAACATGTGTTTTGAACATAGGCTGCGAGTTGAAGCTGTACCAAAAGTTTGGGGCTTAGATGTGAGCCAAAGCAGTGAACAACAGATTCATCGATACCCAGTTGGAAGGCAGCCCTACGTACAATTTCCCCTTTTGTTTTTAGCAAGTGTGGTGCCTTTCATTTTGACTTTGATGTGGTTTACTATTCGTTTTATCTTCAGCATTGCAGCAGCTTAAGGAGACGCGCAGTATTACTATGCTGTCAGATTAGATTGGGACGCAAAAGATGGACTGTAACTTGTGTGGAAGCAAATGAACAGGGTGAGCTATTGTCAGTTGCTGTCTGTCGTGTCAGTTTTGTAGTCCAGAAACAGGTGAGCTGTTGTGCATTTCAGCAGTTAGCATATATATATATATATGTGTGTGTGTGTGTGTGTGTGTGTGTGTGTGTGTGTGTATACATACATGCATATGTATGTATGTACACACACACACATATATCTAGGCATGCGCACATATGTGCACGTGCGCACACACACACACACACACACACGCATACTTACTTTATGGGGGCAGGATGTTAAAAAAAAAGCTGAAAAGCTTATTCTTCAACCCTCAGTAAGATGATTTTGACTTTACTTCACACACACACACTAGCACACACACTTCACCTTTTTTCATGCATATCCCCCCATGTTTATTTTTCACGGGGAAGAATATGCCTTTTTTTTTTTTTTTTTTTTTTTTTACGATAACCAAAGACCAAAAGGAAATGACTAATTACAAATGATCAGAGTGATTGTGTAGAAATTGAAGACATCAGCAAGTGGAGCCAGAGGATGAGAGAACCCTTCATCGAGGTGTACGGCATGGACTACTTTCAAAAACATTGGAGCAACTGGGTCAATGCTTATGGAAATTATTTGGAGAAAAGAAAAGGTAGTTAATTTTCTGTTGCATTTTGGGACCGTTCTTCGTGCATTAGGTGTAACTTGCACTTTTCCTTTGAATGAATAAAGAGTGATGGCAGAAAAAAAAACATGCATGCAAACGCATAAAGTTATTCTGTTCTCTGTCAGTCCCTCATTAGAGATGGAAGATACTTTTTCTGCATTTGAGTTGAGCTGCTTACTATCAGTTGTTAATTTCCATTTGAGTGGAACATTCTGCGATCAGGACATTGTGCATTTCTTTTCTTTTTTTTTTTCTTTTTTTTTTTTTTTTTTTTTTTTTTTTTGAGTGTAGATTTGGAATTTAAACAGGGTTTATGCTGGTCAAGGACAAACTGGAAATATCAAGGAATTTCTGGGAAGATTTTCCGGTAACTGGAAACTCATGGAAGAGAAAAAACTACAGCAGGAAGTCTGGGAGAATTGTAGAGTTTCTTGATTCATTTTGACAGACGTTGTTTTGTCAGTGAGCTGATCCAACAGAAGAAAGTGTCACTGTGATCTCACACAGAGAGATGGCCAGTGAACAAAGAAACTGATTTCTGGGTGTTTTACCTGAAGAACCCTCTCAACCCTTCTGTGTTTGCAGCCACGGCAGTCTGTGAATGAATGACTTGTGAGTCGACTTCAACGCGGTGACAGCCCTGATAGGTCCCTTTGTGGTCAGGCTGGGCTATAAGCAACATTACCTTACCTTACCTCTCTGCAATGTGATATCTTAGAATAGATTTTCCCTCTGAGGCAAACGAATCCACAGGGTTATTTCCAAATGACCATGTAGCGAGTTGTTACAGTTTCAGGTAGTAAGATATGCATCAGGACTTTTGATGCTTTGACAGACTCAGATTTTATTTTATTTTTATTTTTTTTTTTTTTGCATGAGCAAAGTTGGTGCATTATTTTCACTCTGATATCTGGAAAGCTGTTCTACCAAGATGTGAAAAGCCTTGCATGGTTGTAACAAAATTAACAGTTTTGCAAATTTAGAATCAAAATTTCGCTTAGTTTTATGCACCTTTGGACCTATGTTGCTTTGACAAACTGAGACTTTTTTTTTCTTTTGATGCGATCTTTGAATTCTTGAAAGAGATCAACATTTTTCACCGGATCTAGGATTTTATAGTGGAAAGATTTTTCACAAAATTTTGGGTGGGTTTTTAGATGATGTACTTTAAAGAGTAGTGTGAATGAATGACTTGTGAGTTGACTTCAGTGCGGTGACAGCCCTGATATGGCCCTTTGCGGTCGGCCGGGCTGTAAGCAACATTACCTTACCTTACCTTTTTATATCATTCTTGAGTGGAAATGGCAGACTCAGAAAGTCCAGAAACTTCAAAACATAAAGATATCAACAAATTTGTTATTTTCAGCTATGTCAAGTTATGAACTGTCTCTTGCAGTAATTGTGGAATAAAACCAGTGGGAGTAAGTTAGTTCTGTGACATAAGCGTTGCTCAGGGGGAGAGCTGTGGTACTGTGCACTGCCTGACTTACCTGAAGTCCCTGTTCAAGGGCATTAACTGCAGTGTCAAATTTTGTATGCTGTTGCAGTTTTTCAGCCATGTCGGAGCAAACCTGCTTTGGTGATGTGTGGTGCAGAGCTCAGGCATTCTGGAGATAAAATGAAAAAAAAAAAAAAAAAAAGTAAAGCATTTCATGCAAGTTTTGCGGATTTCCTGCAATGTTTAACTTGGCTTCTGGTAACTTCTTACAGGATTTTTTTTTTTGTTGTAAAAAATGGGAAAATAATAGTTCTCTATTTGAACAGTCAAGGAAATTTACAAATCAGAAATCAGTATGAATCCTGTTAAAAACAAGAAGAAGAAGCTTTTCTTTTAGATGCAGTGAAACCTTTTAATTAAAACCACCTGGATAAAGAGTCGCTGCCCTCTACCTGATTTAAACATACGGCTTTGCTGCTCAGTATTTATTGGGAAGGTCAGTTATCAAGGGGTTACCTGTCACAAAACTATGTACATTTGTGCAAGTATGATTGATGTTAACTATTATGTAATAGTGATTTCAAGTTTCATAAATGCAAGTTTGCACACAATTAACATACCTTTGCATGTGCCTGTGCCTGACCATGTGTTTGTGTGAGACAGGTGACATATGCATCAAAGAAACAAAGAATATCAGGTGTCCCACACTGATCGTCCACGGTCAGAAAGACGCGCTTGTGGTGCAGGAGCACCCTGACTACCTGCACCGCACCATTCCAGGATCAAGGTGAGTTTCTCAACACCCTCCATAGCAACACTTGGAGGTCATGGTGGCTTCGCATAATTAGCTCCGCAACAGTAGTCTGGAACCAATGTAAGCTTTCCCAGCTACCTCCATAACAATGCTCCAGGGGCACTGATAGGGGTTTTTTTTTTTCCCCCAACTTCAGTATTCTGAGATTGCTGAGAGTTTTCCCCAAGTTCTCCTCCGTAACAGAATTCATGTTCAGTGGGATTACTCAGCCATGTTCAGTGGGATTGCTGACCCATGTTCAGTGGATTGCTCAGCCGTGTTCAGTGGATTGCTCAGCCATGTTCAGTGGGATTGCTCAGCCATGTTCAGTGGGAGTGGATTGCTCAGCCACGTTCAGTGGATTGCTCAGCCATGTTCAGTGGGATTGCTCAGCCATGTTCAGTGGATTGCTCAACCATGTTCAGTGGGATCGCTCAGCCATGTTCAGTGGATTGCTCAGCCATGTTCAGTGGGATTGCTCAGCCCATGTTCAGTGGGAGTGGATTGCTCAGCCATGTTCAGTGGATTGCCCAGCCATGTTCAGTGGGATTACTCAGCCATGTTCAGTGGGATTGCTCAGCCATGTTCAGTGGATTGCTCAGCCATGTTCAGTGGGATTGCTCAGCCATGTTCAGTGGATTGCTCAGCCATGTTCAGTGGGATTGCTCAGCCATGTTCAGTGGATTGCTCAGCCATGTTCAGTGGATTGCTCAGCCATGTTCAGTGGGATTGCTCAGCCATGTTCAGTGGATTGCTCAGCCATGTTCAGTGGGATTGCTCAGACATGTTCAGTGGGATTGCTCAGCCATGTTCAGTGGGATTGCTCAGCCATGTTCAGTGGGATTGCTCAGCCATGTTCAGTGGGATTGCTCGGCCATGTTCAGTGGATTGCTCAGCCATGTTCAGTGGGATCGCTCAGCCATGTATAAAACAGTGTTCCGGAATCAGTGCAGCTGTTCTTGGTAACCTCTAGAACAACATTCCATGATCTGTGTGAGTTTTCAGAGCTTCCTCCTTAACAATTAGAGATCAGGATGTGTTTTCCTGATTACCACCATTGTATTCATTATGTAGTAGATCTGATCACTGCAAGTTTTCCGCACTGTACAATCAATGGCATCACCAGTCCCTTTCTGCCAACACATTACTCAGATCAAACATATTGCATGCATGATCACAAGGATAAAAGTGATCAATCCTTCATAAATTTTAGGAAGGATTGATCACTTTTATCCTTGTGATTTGTGGCCTCATACATGAACAATTAGGAAGGATTGATGCATGAACAATTAGGAAGGATTGATCACTTTTATCCTCCTGATTTGTTGCCTCTGCCTAACGCTGCACCAGTGATGATGCACCAGACCTCAAGGCCTACATGTAGCCCAGGTTATGGGATGCATCACTTTGAATCCAGTGATGATGGTCCAGACCTCAAGGCATACATGCAGCTCAGGTTATGGAATACGGCACTTTGAATCCAGTGATGGTGCTGCAGACCTCAAGGCCTACCTGTAGCCCAGGTTATGGGATGCATCACTTTGAATCCAGCAGAGCAATCTTTACTTTCTTAGAAAAAGAGTTAAACACTCTGAAGACAGAAATGTGGCTGACTGCAATGTGTACAAATTAAACAAACAAAAACAAAAAAGGCTTTACGTCCAACCCTCTAGCCCTTAGAAGTTTGCTGGATGACCTGTTTACAGTGGAGGACAACCCCAGATTGTTCAGCTGGGCAATGGCTCCATAACAAAAACAGCTGGAGGTAAATATTTTGTCAACATTTTTATACTGTCCAGTTGTGTTGTGCTTTCTCTGGAAGATGGTTAAGAAAATCTCAGTGGTAAGTCAGCCCACATACATGCACTCACAGGGTTGTGTCCCAGGGTTTATGTTCCCAGTGGCATTTTTTAATAAACGGTTACCATAATAATAGAGAATATAGTGATAAGAATAATATAGATATAGAAAAAATTATAGATAGACACAAATATTTGGGAGCAGGGGAGGGGAAAAAGGGGAAGGGGCAAAGTAAGGAGATGTGTTAGGGGGATGGGGGGGGGAGGGAAGGGGGTGTCTCGTTCAGTATCTTTTAGACTTGAATCTGCTTTCCATCTTCCCTGGGATACAAGGTGCTATTTCTCATTGGGGCTTCTATACCTGTGACTTAAACAGCACTAGCGGATTACTTAATGGACGTTTCCTCTTTCGTTGGGTTGAATCAGAAACATTTTTGCAGGCATTTTTAGCTGCTGACTCAGCCTGAGATAATATAGCTGATGCTGTTGCTGCCAAGTGTCAGAGCATGTCTGGCATTCTGTCATCTGGTCTGCCTGGAGGATCAAAGCTTTCTTTATGGTAGATGTTCAAGACTTCAACATCGCAGGGATTGCTTCAGTCAGCTGCCTGTCTCTGTGTGCACACAGTGCTGCCCACCAAGACACCTGCATGTTATACTTCGATTTTTTTTTTTGTCTTTTGTTCATATCGCCTAACAGTTTTGTGTTCAAGAGTTGTCTTCGACCACCGCTTGTCTTTTAATCTGAAAATTGTAGGGGTTGGTTTAAGTAGCTTTTTATTCAATAAACAAATAAGCAGAATACAGTCATCAGGACAAATGAGCAACAACAGGCCCTTGGATGATACTGTGTTCAGATATAACATCGACAGTATGTTGGCGGTTATAATACAATTAAGGTACACTACATATTTCACCACAGAGTTTTTTTTTGTTTTTTTTTTAAGGAACATCAAATAGACAACAGAAGAAGTAAAATGAAATAAAAGTAAACGAAAATGGGAGGAAGGTAGGGGAACAACCATCACATCATCAATAAGATGCATGAACAATTTGCAAACAGAGAGATAATTTCACAGAACAAACATAAAGTAATTCGGGTTAGAAGCCATGTTTTCCATAGAAAACATGTGAAGTCATACCAGGTAGATCAATTCAGATTGACTTTTTTCCCTCTCATTCTTTCCCCTCTTTTTTTCTTCTCCTCCTTTCCTTTGTTCCTTTCCTGCTGTTGGTTTATTCCCCTTTGTAGGAGTTCCAGTTTGTGGAATCTTGCTCTTTCAGATTGGTCAACTGGCAGGAAGGCAAGCACAACCTGCACCTGAGGTATGCTGACGAGTTCAACAGTCTGGTAGAAGACTTCCTGGACCAAGACGACTGAGGAACACAGTGCTGAACGTTGATCTGTTGGGAACGACTGCAGGCAGGAAAGGGAAGATGGTGCTGCCTCCTTTGTCATTATCAGAAGAGGGTGCAGTGCTGCAAGGACTGTTTTCTTCATACTTACCTGTTCCAAACAAATACCTTTTTCCCTACAATGTAGAACATCAGGAATCTCCCCCCTCCCCCCCCCCCCCCCCCCCCCCCCCCCCCCCCCCCCCCAAAAAAAAAAAAAAAAAAAAACATGCAGAGAGCAGGAAGTTCGTGCTACATTTTGGTTCTGGTGCCAAGTTCAGGAATGAGTTTGAGGGCAGCTGTGTGCTTGAGTTTGAACTTTTAGCTCCCAGGTGAGATCCCACCATCCTTTTTCAATATTCTAGCATTTGTTTGGGCAGCTAAGTATGAAGAAAAGGATTTGTCCTTCTAAAAGTAGTCTTATGATATACTTACCTGTCCAAAGAGCTGAAACTCTCTCCCTCCCTCCCGCGAGTGGGGAAAATGGGGAAAAAAATGAATCATTTTGGAGTGAAGCGGGTTCATGTTACTCAAGGGAGACCAGTCATAAATTCCTGTAGGTCAAGTAGCATGAGCTCCCTGCTGTCCTCATGATTTTTAGGGAGGGGATTCCCTGAAGTTCCACCGAGTAGAAGAAAAGGCATTTGTTTGGACAGTAAGTATATCATGAAACTGTTTTCAGTTGGAAAATCCTTTTGAGGAATGGATTTTTCTCTTCCTGTATTATGAAAAGGAGCTTTTGTCCTTGGCCGGCAACATCCTAGTTTTAAAAGCAAGCATTTTTGTACGTTTTAATATGTAATACTCACTATATAGTGACATTTTCTCTTTATGGTTAACAGGTTAAAGATCCCCCCCCCCCCCCCCCCCCCCCCCCCCCCCCCCCCCCTCTTTATTCATGCTTACAGTTTATGCTTGGATCAGTCAAGCTTTTTTTCAGTCATTTTTTTTCTTGCTTGTGTTTTTTTTTCTTTTTCTTTTTGTGTTAAAGGCTTTCCCAAAGAGACAGCTGTTTTTAGATAGTAGTTTTGCTCTTTGAAGTTCATGACTATCCAGTCAGTAGCACAAGACATCAACAGGATTTTTGTGATGCGAGGTGCACATTGTCATCCCATATATTCTTTCTTTTTCTTTTTTTTTTTTACCTCAGATGTTGCTGTCTGTAACAACAAAAAAAAAAAATGTCGGAGAGTTGGCGTGTTCTCTCATGTCACTGTTTTTCAAGTTCTTGTGGATAATTCTCTCAAATATTGCTGTCAGAGTGCAAGACCTGGAGCACATTGATTTTCAAACAACACAGATTATTTGTCACAAAAAATTCTTGATCCCGTGTAAATGCATTGTAAAAAAAAACATTTGTGTGAATTCATACAGTACTCACTCAAATTATGAACTGGTGGATTCTGCTTATGATTGCATCAAGATGGAAAGAATAAAACAAAAGTATATTTTATATCGGGGGAAAAAAAAAGGGGGGGGGGGGGGGGGGGAGAAACCCTTTCTATTCCTACTATTCCCATACTTGAAAAACATTTCAACTGATCATGTGAAATGAGGACAAGGTTTTCTTTATGTGTGTTTACCCAGCAGAGCATTGCAATTATTTGATTGTCTGGTCTTCTGGGAAAATAGTAATAATGTGGTGTAAGAATGTATGTGAGAAGAATACTGTAGAATAAAAAGCACTTATGTAATTGTGAACAGGACAGGTGAGGAAGGAGACAGCCTCTTCCTCTCACTGAGCCACAGCATAACATGGTTGATTAGAGCGATGTTGTAGGTGCTTTGTTTCAACCTAAGCTGAACAGCACACAGCCCTTTGTCTTCCTGACAAGCTAGCATCTCTTGCCAAGGGATATACTGTGCCCCCCTCCCCCATACCCCCTCCTATCTATCCGTTCGACCAATCCCACTTCGATCATCGCCCATAGGACTGCACATGTGACAACAGAGACACCCTCATTATCCAAAGGGGAGGGAAAGGGGGGGGGGGTGACGGGCTGGGGGGGGTGACAATGCCACAGTTACTCGCCCCGTTCAGACTGGAGAGTGGGGGTCTAAGTATGGCATGGCATTAGCGCCAAACAAATACAGAAGTATGACATGCCATTAGCGCCAAACAAATGCAGAAGTACAGACTGTAAACTAAGGTACAATGCATTCCAGCAAGACATGGAAGTGTTACAGTAATCCATAAAAAAATTGTATGATGAGTACAACAATCTGTGGAAAAATATTGGAAGTATCTGCATTTCTAGACAGTGGTGTTTTCATCTGTTACTTTCTACAAGATTCTGATAGGGATATCACTTCTTATGAAAATATGTGAATTGCATTTGCATGCAGTGCATGTATTTTTCAATAGTATATTTGCTGTTTTTTATTTTTTTAGGGAGTCAGGTATAGTCCCATCTTTGTAATTTCCTTAGTAAGTTGTCTGTTGTCACATAAAGTTGCTCAGAACCTAAGTAAGTTGTCTGTTTTCACATCAAGTTACCCAGAACCTTATTAAGTTGTCTGTTGTCACATCACGTTACCCAGAACCTTAGTAAGTTGTCTGTTGTCACATAGGTTACCCAGAACCTTAATAAGTTGTCTGTTGTCACATCAAATTACCCAGAACATAAATTTACATGCAAAAGATGACCAGCATTTCAAATGTGATCAGCAAAAAAAAAAAAGTGAATGTTGTTTATGTATCAGTGCCTTAATTGGTCTGAATGGTTACTGTTTGAATGAAGTGAACTGGCTCTGTCCAAGGGTGTTGATGACAGAGGGAGCAATAGCCGTGAGTATGGTCAGGCAATGGTTTCTGCTTCATTCATAACAAGCAAGATCATTTTGATTTTAAATCTCCGCCAAGAAGGTTGTTTTCATGTCCATCTGTTTGTTTGTTTGTTCGGCTGTTGTCAGGATTATGCCAACACCAGTTCTGGTGGTGATGCCAAGGGCTCTTTGAACACAAATCGTTCCAGCCCTTTTGGAAGTTCTGTGCTAGTACATTCCCTTTTTTTTTTCTGTTGCTTTCTTTGATTTTGCTTCTTTTTTTTTTTTCTTTCTTTCTTTCTTAACTGTAGTGTGGTCTACAGTTTAATGTATGTCTATGTTCTGGAACCATTTTACATTTTTTTTTGTGTGTGACCCGGTAACAGTGTATGATATGCCAGGGTTTTTTTGTTCATCAGGATTAAAGATGCTAACGATTTTAGGTACCTGTACCATGGCGTTATTTGTATGCTGTTTTGTTGGGAGTTTTTTTTTTGTTCATCAGGATGTAACCTTTTAAAGAATGTGACATTTTCTTTTTCTTTTAGATGTATGTTTTATAAAGCCTGAAAAAAGTCCTGTGTGATTTGCAAGCAGGTTACAATAATAAAAACTGCGTAAGGCAAAAAACTGTTGATCCTATTTCAATCAATTTTTGTCAAAAAAAAAACAACAACAGTCAAACAAAAAAAAAAGTGAAATGTGGCCGTGTGTCAAACATTGAATTTTGAGACCAATCAAGATCAAAAGGCCCAACTGCAACCAGGTGCCAAAACAAAACAAAACAAAAACACACTTGCTGATCAACTTGTTACCAGAAAAGTGGGACATCAAGTCTGTGTCAGTACCTAGTGCCACCCCAGGGTGCTGTCAAGGTCATTAGGGTCTGTCTTTATCAGTAGTAGAAAAAATAATCAGTGAAAGGTCATTAGGCGTCTGTCTTTATCAATAATAGAAAAAATAATCAGGTGATTACACAAGTCATGAATGCCCACATGTACCCACATGCACACACACACACACACACACACACACACACACACAACACACATGCTGGCGTGAGTGTGCACATATCCATGTACACATGCAATAAATAAGCACGCGCGCGCACACACACACATACACACACACACACACACACACATATGCACACACACACATACACACACACACATGCTAGCGTGAACATGCACATATCCCATGTACACATAGCAATGAATAGGCGCACACACACACATACACACACACACACACACACACACACACACAAGCACCACCACCCACCACAGAACGTATGAGATAACATAATGGATTGGAAGAGGCCCAAAGATTAAAACATGGACAATGGGTCTGATGTACAAAGCAAGCAGAACAGGCCCAAACATTCAACCAGTGGCAATGGATCTCATGTTCAAACAGGCCAAATGGCAATGGATCTCAAGTTCAAACAGACCAAATGGCAATGGATCTCATGTTTAAACAGACCAAATGGCAATGGATCTCATGTTCAAACAGACCAAATGGCAATGGATCTCATGTTCAAACACCAAATGGCAATGGATCTCATGTTCAAACAGACCAAATGGCAATGGATCTCATGTTCAAACATTGAAACAATGGCAGTGGATCTCATGTTCAAACATTGAAACAATGGCAATGGATCTTAGGTTCAAACAGGCCAAATGGCAATGGATCTCATGTTCAAACAGGCCCAAACATTGAAACAGTGGCAATGGATCTCATGTTCAAACAGACCAAATGGCAGTGGATCTCATGTTCAAATCACCCAAAATATTAAAAACAATGGCAATGGATCTCATGTTCAAACATTAAAACAATGGCAATGGATCTCATGTTCAAACAGGCCCAAACATTGAAACAGTGGCAGTGGATCTCATGTTCAAAGCAAATAGAACAGGCCCAAACATTAAACAGTGGCAATGGATCTCATGTTCACAGCAAACAGAACAGGCCCAAACATTGAAACAGTGGCAATGGATCTCATGGTCAAAGCAAACAGAACAGGCCCAAACATTGAAACAGTGGCAATGGATCTCATGTTCACAGCAAACAGAACAGGCCCAAACATTGAAACAGTGGCAATGGATCTCATGTTCACAGGAAACAGAACAGGCCCAAACATTGAAACAGTGGCAATGGATCTCATGTTCACAGCAAACAGAACAGGCCCAAACATGGAAACAGTGGCAATGGATCTCATGTTCACAGGAAACAGAACAGGCCCAAACATTGAAACAGTGGCAGTGGATCTCATGTTCAAAGCAAACAGAACAGGCCCAAACATTAAACAGTGGCAATGGATCTCATGTTCACAGCAAACAGAACAGGCCCAAACATTGAAACAGTGGCAGTGGATCTCATGTTCAAAGCAAACAGAACAGGCCCAAACATTGAAACAGTGGCAGTGGATCTCATGTTCAAAGCAAACAGAGCAGGCCCAAACATTAAACAGTGGCAATGGATCTCATGTTCACAGCAAACAGAACAGGCCCAAACATTGAAACAGTGGCAGTGGATCTCATGTTCAAAGCAAACAGAACAGGCCCAAACATTGAAACAGTGGCAGTGGATCTCATGTTCAAAGCAAACAGAACAGGCCCAAACATGGAAACAGTGGCAGTGGATCTCATGTTCAAAGCAAACAGAACAGGGCCCAAACATTAAACAGTGGCAATGGATCTCATGTTCACAGCAAACAGACAGGCCCAAACATTGAAACAGTGGCAGTGGATCTCATGTTCAAAGCAAACAGAACAGGCCCAAACATTGAAACAGTGGCAGTGGATCTCATGTTCAAAGCAAACAGAACAGGCCCAAACATTAAACAGTGGCAGTGGATCTCATGTTCAAAGCAAACAGAACAGGCCAAAACATTAAACAGTGGCAATGGATCTCATGTTCACAGCAAACAGAACAGGCCCAAACATTAAACAGTGGCAGTGGATCTCATGTTCACAGCAAACAGAACAGGCCCAAACATTAAACAGTGTGTCAAATTGACAGGGTTCAGGAGAGGGGCCAGGCGGGATCCACGAATCGCCACACACTTCCGGACAAACACAAGGAGGCAAAGGTAAACAGCTAAGACAACACTTTATTATATATGGACAAGCACCAACGAAAATCAATCACACTCTGTGGGAAAGGGCCATACAGAAGAATGAAAGACAGACAGAAAGAAAAGTAGAGGGGAGGAAAATCAAAGTCGGGGGAAAAAGTGCCTATAGAGAAATATAGAGAAATCCGAGCTACCCATGGGGGGGGGGGGGGGGGGGGGGGGACACGCTCCCAAAACAACGCCAAGCCTTGGGACTCCCTCCACCCACTCTATTTCCACCACTCCTCTATGCCCAAAGAAGATCAGAGGAGGGACATTCCTAGCAAAAAGGATCTACACAACGCGTACACACAACCAATATCAGAGATAAATATGTTGAGTTTTCTTAACTCCCAGCACACAGGAGCATGTGCCACATGTTGCATCTGTCACTCCCTACTCATTCAGCAGGGATGCTCCTCCAGTACCAACAGACAAATGGACCAATAGCTTCAACTTCAAAGTTTTTCTCCCAGCAAGGTCTTTCAAAGGGTAGCGAACCTTGGTCACAAATCCCAAGAATCGGGTTACAGTTACTGTCGTTGCACCAGCACACATACAAGGGCAAGGGGAGACAGGCCACACTCTCTCCAGCAACAATCACACGACGCAACACGAAGGGACTTGCCACAGGAGCAAAGGACCAGAGTCCTTGCAGCGCCGCAGAAGCCACGCTGACGGGGTTCACGGCCCGGGGATCTGGCGGGAGCTCTCCAGCTGACGGCGATCTCTGTGTTTGGCGCGGCCCTCATGCAGACGCCCAGCAGGGGGGCTCCGATCTCGGCCGGGATGGCGTCAGCAGCCCAGCGCTCCCAGGACAGGAAGGTGCAGAGAAGGTGGAAGATGTAGGAAGGTGGAGAAATGGGCAGGTGACCAAAAGGTGAGACGAAGCACCAGAGGGAAGGTGATGAAACAAACTCTGCAAGCCAATCAAGGTCTGTATGTAGTTCCAGAATATGGAGCTGTGTGGGATGTCTTATGTGACTATGCTGGGAGAGGTAAGCACTGTCAAAACCCCTCCCTCCTTGCTAACTTGCTGTTTTTTACAGGGAAGAACCTAATTTGCTATGAGTTGATTGTTCCTCTTTTTTTTTCTTTCTCCTACTAAATTCTACTATTAGCCCAAACCCCTCTGCATACAAAGTAAGGGACTGCAATCAATAAAAGGAAACAATTGCGGGGAAATTATATCCAAACTCCACCTCTCTGATTCCTCTTTTTCCCTCATTTCCGGAGGAAGGATTACAGGTTGACAAATCGCTATACACAAAGAAAAACAAATGCGCGAGCATGTGATATCAATATTTGTTTACACAACTCTAACGTTAACCAGAAATCTCAGAAAGGCTGAAAGCCTACGCTAGTTCTGTGATTCAGCAAAGTTCTTGTATCAAAACTCACAGCATCTACAATGCACAAAATTCGCTAATTATTTGTCTCACTAATGATTATCAAAATTTATGCTCGTCAGCATAACCAAACGACAGATACACATCAAAATTGTGCAATAACATAATACTACCCTGAATCAAACAATCCAATGTAATATTCAATACCCTCTCCATGCACACCTCCCTCCCCCACCCTCACATTTTTACACAGACCAACAAGAACACAACACAGACAAGGGGCAGGGCGATGGAGAGTGCTGATGGGGGAACGCGAGCGCTGCCAAAGAATTTAGAGGCTCGCACACGCCTGGATGCACGTCGTGCGCTCACGACCAAGACTTGACAAAACAAACACGTTGCTGGGTTCTATGGCCTCGTAGCAAGGGCAAATACATATATAAATGTACATAAAAAAAATAAAAAATAAGAAACTACCATGGGAGAAGATTTCGGCTCGCCTACAGATTTCTTACACATATCATCAAACTGTGGGGTATTCATGTAATCAGGCCAACTGTGCGGTCATGTCTCTCAGTCAAGAACGAAGAGAGAGAGAAAAAAAAAAAAAAAAACCTTTACACCGACTATAGCTTGATACCAAACCGCACTAACATGGAACCAAAACCACTTTGGTCCCCAGAACTCTCAAAATAAACGGACTTACAATTCACAATAACTGGGGTTTTGTAAGAATAAGGCGCATTTTATAATGATACGAAACTGTACATGCCCAATCATCTGCTACGGGCTATGGCCAGAACCTCAAATTTCCAGACTTCCGACGAAAAATACACATTCTAAACCAACAGCAACCATACGGAACAATACTATACTCGCAGTTTGTGGGTGGGATGGAGGGGGTAGGGTGGGACACCCAGTGTCTCCTGTCTCGACCCAGGCAAAGGGCAGGCAGGCCAGCACCAAAAAAACGCACATCACAACGAAGTGACCAGGAACTCTTCAGGATCCCCACCGAAGGGGCTCACCAAACCAGGAATGGTCTCAAGAAACTTGTCAGACTAAGGATTGTGGTCCTCTGAAATCCTTTCTCCATCTCCCCCTCCCACTCCACAAACCAAACCGAAAACTTACAGCTGAGCAGTTCACACACGCAGTCAGTCACGCAGGGAAGTTGGGAACCCACACGGACTGCACGTGCAACTAAAAAAAAAAAAAAAAAAAGCCCCTACTAGTGTGGCTAAAAACTTGATTTAACAAAAAAAACAACAAAAAAAAAAAAAGCCCAGCTACAAAAAAAAAAAAAAAAAAAAAAAAAAATGAAGAACGTGGAGGGGTGATGAGAAAGGACGGTCCACAGGTGACTCACATATCTGAAGAATAGAAGAGTAGGGAAGAAAGGAAACACACACACACACACACACACAGAGAAATCGGGGTTGCGAAAAGCACAGTTTCGTACTCCTAAAAGATGGGGCACCCAAAAGGATAGAAGGAAAAAGTTAGTAAAATCAACGATAAGCCACTATAAAGAGACCCTGATCCTTATGAATGAAAAGAAATATGAAGGAGTATGGAAAGTATAGAACGTATCTAAAAGTGACAAGGGAACTGTAAAACCTTTAACAGAAGAGAACTCTAGTTTCCCTACATTGACCTATCAAGAAAGAGTTCAAAAGCTGAGCCGTCCGTGACACAGTGGCAGTGGATCTCATGTTCACAGCAAACAGAACAGGCCCAAACATTAAACAGTGGCAGTGGATCTCATGTTCACAGCAAACAGAACAGGCCCAAACATTAAACAGTGGCAGTGGATCTCATGTTCACAGCAAACAGAACAGGTCCAAACATTGAAACAATGGCAATGGATCTCATGTTCACAGCAAATAGAACAGGCCCAAACATTAAACAGTGGCAGTGGGATCTCATGTTCACAGCAAACAGAACAGGCCCAAACATGGAAACCGTGGCAATGGATCTCATGTTCAAAGCAAACAGAGCAGGCCCTTGCACAGAGCCTGTGAGACCCCACAGTAGAGAAGTGTACCCAGTGCGGAAAGATGGCTGACAGTAACTCCCAGAGATCAACAGCTGAAATGGGATTCCAGCCAACCGAAAACGTACAGTATGCGCCCAGAGAATGGTGCTGTTTGGAAGAATAATGTTTGTTATGCTCTAAGCCGTAATACAGCTGTGTGTAAGACGCATAAGCAACATTTTTTCGTTACCATGGGCAATTAAAGATAAATCGTCACTGGGAGGATGTTGGTCTCCTTGTCCTGACCTGCTCTCCAAGCAGACTTGTTGGGATCGTTCAGACCCCTGGTATTCAGATGAACCAACATCTGTGAAGGGATCATTTGTTCTGAAAAGAGTACAGACAAGATGGGGGTGCTTCAAAACAGGATTGTGCTTTTCAAAGGAACTGGGCTCTAAATGAGACTTTTAAAGCATTGTAAGAACAGTAGCAGCAGAATTGTAATTCTCAGGCGAAAATAAGCCTACCACATGGAATGGAAGAATTGATATCATAGGTTATCTATGTAAAGAAAGCATCAAATGCCATCAAACATGTTAAAAGCAAACAAACAAACATTGAGGTGAATTTTTTTCAGAAAATATGTCCTCGGTGTTCACAAACTGAATTGCCAGTGATTCAATCCAATACTACTTCACCCAAATCGACCTTCTCTGACAAGAAAAACGTGTCAGGAAAATATCATCTACTGCGTTTCATGCAGGGGGGGGGGGGGGGGGGGGGGGGGGGGGGGGCACAAATTAACTTCAAAATCTGGACAGAAACCTCTGAAGGAAAACAGAAACAAAAACATGTAAAAGGTGAGGACAGAGCTGGGAACAAAGAGTGTAGTAGGATGGGAGAGGGGGGGGGTTAACAGGAGGGGGAGAATGGGGGTTGCATGGAGGTGGGGTGGGGGCTTCAGAAAGGAACTGTGGATCAAAGTTGTTTTCAACAAACAAGACCTTCATACGTTCCATTAATGTCATTCACCTTGCTCACATTCATTGTCTCGGTTTCATGACTTGACCAGCATGGTTCGAACCGCCAGCAGCCTGACTGTATCTTGCTGAACCACTAAGCGCAGTGTTAAGCATGTTGACTGGAAGCAAGATTGGTATCCCCGTGTGTCAAGAAATAATGAGATTCCAGGAAAATAGTTGACTGCTTGATGAAGATCAGGATCATGAGCGACGACCCCCATGGCCTCCATCCAGCGCAGGCTCAGTGTGTGTCCAAGGGACAGCCACCAAGTCGTCTTCTCTCACAGAGGTCCAGGACCAACCACTGCAGACACTTTGTTCTTCCTACAGCTCTCAGACTCTTTCATTGATGCCGCCAGTAGTGACTGTGGTGAACCTGAAAGCAACAGTGTCTCTGTCTGTGTGTCAAGTGTTTCTGATAGCGTATGAGGAGAGGTTGGGGGTGCGCCCCAGCTTGTTTGCAACTGCCTGCAATTAATAGTGCATGGGGGAATCGCAGCCATGGTGTGTGTGTGTGCGTTGTGTGTGTGTGTGTGTGTGTGTGTGTGCGCGCATGAGTGTATGTGTGTGTGTGTGTGTGTGTGTGTGTGTGTCTGTGTGTGTGTGACACACGAGTGTGCGTGCATGCACGTATGTGCATGTGCACGTGTGTGTGTGCGTGTGTGTGTGAGAATGTCTGTCTTGGATTGCAAAGTATTCAAATATGTGTGTCTGGGTATAGGGGAATGAGAATGGCGAGTAACTAAGTCTGTGCCTATGACTGTGTGTGAGCTCCATGAAGTGAATACATGCGTCGAGGTTGAGGGTTGGCGAACATCGCTCTGGATAAATCAATGAGTCGTATCAACAGACACAGTGAAAAGTCTGGATCACACAATCTGACGTGAAGGCATCAGGCAAAGTGTGGGAGCAACCACTAATCTTCACACACCAGAAAAATGTTCCAGAACCAAGATTTTCATTCATGGTACTCCATTCTGGACATCTACCCAAATATTACAAATACTTCCAAACCAGATGAGGCTTGCTCACACATGTGAATAATAGATTTGGAATCAACAGCATGAACAAACATCTTCAAAACTGAAGATGCTACTGCCCTCTAGGTTTGGTGCTCTGCAACCTGAAAAAGGGAACAAAATTATTGGAGGATGCATCTTCTTTTACATTCAGAGTTTTGCTTTGAAAGGACAAAATTGGAACTCACCTTTTTATGCATCAAGATCACCATCCTCTTCTCCGCAAAAAAACCCATTCAGGTGGGGATGCGCACCTCGACAACTACCCATTGCAATAGACTGTGAGAAGTTTGCTGATTTCTTAACCAGAATGAAGGAGGTTTCGAAGTGGAATGACTGTAGGCGAAAACTGAAACAAGAATTAGTGGGTAGCCAAACAAAGGAACAGATTGCAAAACAAACAAAGCATTTCAACCTATTGGATCTTCTTCAAGCAGAACAAGTCAAAACAATGAGAAACAAAGGACAGACAGACAGACAGACAGTCACTTATCTCTTCAAGCTGGCACGAAATTGGACTGTCTGTTCATTGTTCGTTTTTTATTACTTTGTTTCGCCTGAAGAAGACCTGATAGGTTGAAGTGCATTGTATTTTCTTTGTAATTTGTTTGTTCACAAAAAGGAAGGAACAAACAATTGAAAAACAAACACAATGCATTTACCAGCTGGCAATGTGGTTAGCGGCTGTGGGTTCAATTCCTGACCGACTCCTACCCAGAGTTGAGTTTGCTACAGGCTCAGTTGGGAAGACTGGGACCACACAGTCAATTTTTATCCACTAAATAGATACATCTCTGAGAATGCTCAAATTTCCTGACCAGCACTACCATGCCTATATCTCTTGGGCCTGCTTGACGCTAGGATATATCATGAAAATAAGCGTAGAATGGCCCTTCATACTCTGCTCTCATGGTGACCTCAGTCTTGATATCCTCTCTGCATCTATGGCCTTGGTTTGATTCCATCGGGGTCACCAGTATAAGCAAATTCATGGGACTGTCATTGGACAATGTGGTGGCCTCTGGATGGAGAGCTCACTCAGGCTAGCTCCGCGATGCAGCAAGTTTTGTCGTCAGTATGGGGCTTAGTAGGTGGTTTCCTGCGTATGTTGGATCAGAGCAGGCCCTACTGAAGAACACCATGAAAGTGACTCAGCAGCTGTGCGGTGTCTCCTCCAGTGGGGGTGCCTCTTGAAAACTTGACAATCCCTGTGGATTGAAGGGCTGCGGCGGGGCTGGCCGGGCTGTGACTGTGGACTGGGGGCTCTGAATGAGCAGCATGGATGCAATGTCACTGAGGTGGCACAGAAGAGGGGGACAGCAAAAAACAAAAGAAAATACATTTCAACCCATGGGTCTTCTTCAGGCGGGACAAACTACAGTTGAAACAATGTAAATGAAGGACAGACAGACACTCACTTATCTCTTCGATCGGGGTGAGAATTTGACTGACTGTACGTCCTCTGTTTTTATTGTTTCGTCTTGCCTGTGGAGGGCCCAATAGGTCAAAGCATGTTGTGTTTTCTTTGTAATTTGTCCGTTCCTTCGTTTGGCAGCTCGGTAATTTGGATGTAGCTCTAGAGTGAAGAAGTTTCATAAACACAGATCACATACTGCTTTGGCGTTGCTCATGACAAAGCGCATGGACGATCTGCCTGCAAGAATTCAGCACTTCAGTGTGAGAATGTTGCCTACGACACAGAATACACAGACCCAAAGATCATCTTGTGCACAATTTTAATTACCTGGTCACAAGATCATGATAGTGAAAAAAAAAAGAAAAACCTGGCACATCATGTACATTGTCACTGGTCACAAAAATTAAGTGTAAAAAGAGTTCCAGAACACAGACATACAAAAACTGTAGACTACACTACAGTTAAGTAAAAAAAAAAATCCAAAAGAAAAGCAAAATCAAAGAGAGCAATAGAAAAAAAAATGTACTAGCACAGAACTTCCAAAAGGGCGGGACTGATTTTTTTTCAAAGAAACCCTTAGCATCTCCACCAGAACTGGTGTTGGCATAATCCTGACAACAGCCAAATAAACAACAGATGTGTACATGAAAACAACCTTCTTGGCGGAGATTTAAAAACAAAAATGATCTTGCTCATTATGAATGAAGCAGAAACCATTGCCTGACCATACTCACGGCTATTGCTCCCTCTGTCATCAACACCCTTGGACAGAGCCAGTTCACTTCCTTCAAACAGTAACCATCAGACCGATTAAAGCACTGATTAAAGCACTGATTTTTTTTTGCTGATCACATTTGAAATGCCGGTCATCTTTTTTTTATGGTTGTGGGTAACTTGATTTGACAATGCTGGGCAACTTTAGAAACAGTATTTTATGGTTGGGCAACTGGATGTAACAACAGACATTTTATAAGACTTGATGTACAACACACAACTTACTACTGTTCTGGGCAACTTGATATGACAGCAGACATTTTACTAAGGTTCTGGGCAACTTGATGTGACAGCAGACAACTTACTAAGGAAATGATTCTGGGTAACTTGATGTGACAACAGACAACTTACTAAGTTTCTGGGCAACTTGATGTGACAACAGACAACTTACTAAGGTTCTGGGCAACTTGATGTGACAACAGACAACTTACTAAGGTTCTGGGCAACTTGATGTGACAACAGACAACTTACTAAGGTTCTGGGCAACTTGATGTGGGCACTAAGGTTCTGGGCAACTTGATGTGACAACAGACAACTTACAACTTACTAAGGGGGCAACTTGATGTTCTGGGCACTTGATGTGACACAGACAACTTACTAAGGTTCTGGGCAACTTGATGTGACAACAGACAACTTACTAAGGTTCTGGGCAACTTGATGTGACAACAGACAACTTACTAAGGTTCTGGGCAACTTGATGACAACAGACAGACAACTTACTAAGGTTCTGGTTCTGGGCAACTTGATGTGACAACAGACAACTTACTAAGGTTCTGGATAACTTGATGTGACAGGGTTCTGGGCAACTTGATGAGACAACAGACAACTTACTAAGGTTCTGGGCAACTTGATGTGACTACAGACAACTTACTAAGGAAATGATTCTGGGTAACTTGATGTGACAACAGACAACTTACTAAGGTTCTGGGCAACTTGATGTGACAACAGACAACTTACTAAGGTTCTGGATAACTTGATGTGACAGCAGACAACTTACTAAGGAAATGGTTCTGGGTAACTTGATGTGACAACAGAAAACTTACTAAGGTTCTGGGTAACTTGATGTGACAAGACAGACAACTTACTAAGGTTCTGGGCAACTTGAGGTGACAACAGACAACTAAGGAAATTACACAGATGGGACCTAACCTGACCCCCAACAAATAAAAAAGAGAAAATATAATATTGAAAAATGCATGCACTGGATGCTAATGCAATTCACAGAATTTCATAAGAAGTGGTATCCCTATCAGAATCTTGTGGAAAGTAACAGATGAAAACACACATTGTCTAGAAATGCAGATACTTCCAAGATTTTTTTTCACAGATTTGTACTCGTACCAATTTTTTTGTGGATTACTGTAACACTTCCATGTGTTGATGGAATGCATCGTACCTTAGTTACAGTGTGTACTTCTGTATTTGCTTGGCGCTAATGGCACGTCATACTTCAGTATTTCTTCCGCGCTAATGGCACATCATAGTTCTGTATTTATTTGGTGCTAATGGCATGTCATACTTCTGTATTTGTTTGGCGCTGATGGCATGTCATACTTCTGTATTTGTTTGGCGCTGATGGCAAGTCATACTTCTGTATTTCTTTGGCGCTAATGGCACATCATACTTCTGTATTTGTTTGGTGCTAATGGCATGTCATATTTCTGGGGGGGGGGGGGGGGGGGGTTGGCGCTAATGGCACATCATACTTCTGGGGGGGTTGGCGCTAATGGCACATCATACTTCTGTATTTGTTTGCTGCTAATGGCACATCATACTTCTGTATTTGTTTGGCGCTAATGGCACATCATACTTCTTATTTGTTTGGCGCTAATGGCACATCATACTTCTGTATTTGTTTGGCACTAATGGCACATCATACTTCTGTATTTGTTTGGCGCTGATGGCAAGTCATACTTCTGTATTTGTTTGGCACTAATAGCACATCATACTTCCGTATTTCTTTGGCGCTGATGGCACGTCATACTTCTGTATTTGTTTGGCGCTGATGACATGTCATACTTCGTATTTGTTTGGCACTAATGGCACATCATGCTTCTGTATTTGTTTGGCGCTAATGGCACGTCATACTTCCATATTTGCTTGGCGCTAATGGCACATCATATTTCTGTATTTGTTTGGCGCTAATGGCACATTATACTTCTGTATTTGTTTGGCGCTAATGACACATCATACTTAGACCCTCACTCTTCAGTCTGAATGCGGTGAGTTCCTGTGACATTGTCACCATCCTTCCCCCTTCCCCCCCCCCCCCCCCCCCCCCCCCCCCCCCCCCCCCCTCGGATAATGGGGGCATCTCTGTTATCACATGTGCAGTCTATTGGGTGATGATCGAAATGGGATTGGTCAAACTGAAACTTGATCAGTCAATTACGTCTCTAGATGCGATTTTGGAGTAAGGGCCAGACGGGGGGGGGGGGGGGGGGGGGAGAAGAGGGTGTTATATCCCTTGGCAAGAGATGCTAGCTTGTCTGAAGGCAAAGGGCTGTGTGCTGTTCAGTTAAGGTTGAAACAAAGCACCTACAACATCGCTCTAATCAACATGTTTATACTGTGGCTCAGTGAAGGGAAGAGACTGTCTCCTTCCTCACCTGTCCTGTTCACAATTACATAAGTGCTTTTTATTCTACAGTATTCTTCTCACATACGTTCTTACATTACATTATTACTATTTTCCCTGACAACCAGACAATCAAATAATTGCAATGCTCTGCTGGTAAACACACACAAAGAAAACCTAACCCTCATTTCACATGATCAGTTGAAATGTTCTTCAATTTTGGGAATAGTAGGAATAGAAATGGTTTCTCTCTCTCTCTCTTTCCCCTTTTTTTTCGATATTAAATATACTTTTGTTTTATTCTTTCCATCTTGACGCAATCATAAGCAGAATCCATCAGTTCATAATTTAAGCGAGTAC